>JAHHZJ010001191.1:0-109468 GCA_021437245.1 Aegilops speltoides | reverse complement strand
CAACATGGATATCCGCACTCTGCTGTTGGTTATTGCCCGAGAGTCGCCTCGTCATGTTCAAGTGTCTCCCGAACCCGTAGGGTCTATACACTTAAGGTTCGGTGACGCTTAGGGTTAGTAGGAAGTCAAGTATGTGACCACCGAATGTTGTTCGAGTCCCGGATGAGATCCCTGACGCCACGAGGAGTTCCGGAAGGGTCCGGAGGTAAAGAATAATATATAGGAAGTGGTGTTTCGCCATCGGGAAAGTTTCGGGGTTTCCTAGAAAGTACGGACCACCTGGAAGGGTCCTGGGTCCACCGGTGGGGCCACCTATCCCGGAGGGCCCCATGGGCCAAAGGGGAAGGAACCAGCCCACGGGGCTGGTGCGCCTCAGGCCCACCCCGCGCCTAGGGTTGAAACCCTAGGGGGGGGCGCCCCACCGGCTTGGGGGCACTCCACCCCTTGTCACGCCCGGAGATTGGTTCTCAGGCCGCCACTCTGGGGGCCTATATAAAGGGGGGAGGGGGGGGCTGCTGTACCAACTCCCAAGGCGCAGCCCTTCCCCTCCCCAACACATCTCCTCCTCCGTAAGAGCTCGGCGAAGCCCTGTCGGTATTTCTTCTCCACCATCACCACGCCGCCAGGTCGCCGGTGGAGCTGTCTTCCTCAACCTCTCCTTCCCCTTGCTGGATCAAGAAGGAGGAGACGCCGATCGTCCCGCACGCGTGTTGAACGCGGAGGTGCTGTCCGCTCAAAGACTTGGCATCGGTGATCCGAATCACGCTCGAGTACGACTCCATCATCACCTTGCAAGCTTCGCACGCGATCTACAAGTGGTATGTAGATGCTATCTCTCTCCGCTACTCGCTGCTTAGATGAACTCATAGATGGATCTTGGTGAAGCCGTAGGAAAAATTTTAATTTTCTGCAACGCTCCCCAACAAAGGGTATCGAGCTAGGTTTATGCGTAGTTCTCTAATGCACGAGTAGAACACAATTTGTTGTGGGCGCTGATCTTGTCATCTTACTTGCCTCTACTAGTCTTTTTCTTGCTCAACGGTATTGTGGGATGAAGCGCCCGACCAACCTTACACGACGCTTACGTGAGACCGGTTCCACCGAATCGACATGCACTAGTTGCATGAGGTGGTGGCGGGTGTCTGCTCTCCCACTTTAGTTGGAGCGGATTCGATGAACAAGGCCCTTATGAAGGGTAAATAGAAGTTGACAAAATCACGCTGTGGTGATTCGAGGTAAGAAAACGTTTTGCTAGAACCCAATCGCAGCCACGTAAAAGATGCAACAACAATTAGAGGACGCCTAACTTGTTTTTGCAGCGATTGATCATGTGATGTGATATGGCCGTAAGTTGTGATGAATGATGAATTGTGATGTATGAGATCATGTTCTTGTAATAGGATTCACGACTTGCATGTCGATGAGTATGACAACCGCAGGAGCCATAGGAGTTGTCTTTATTTCTTGTATGACCCGCGTGTCATTGAAGAACGCCATGTAAACTACTTTACTTCATTACTAAACGCGCTAGTCATAGAAGTAGAAGTAGTCGCTGGCGTGACAACTTCATGAAGACACGATGATGGAGATCATGATGATGGAGATCATGGTGTCAAGCCGGTGACAAGATGATCATGGAGCCCCAAGATGGAGATCAATGGAGCTTGATGATATTGGCCATATCATGTCACAACTATATAATTGCATGTGATGTTTATTATGTTTATGCATCTTGTTTACTTAGGACGACGGTAGTAAATAAGATGATCCCTTATAAAATTTCAAGAAGTGTTCTCTCTAATCGGCAACCGCTGCTACAGCTGTCGCTTCTAAGCACCACGTGATGATCGGGTGTGATGGATTCTTACGCTCACATACAACGGGTGTCGACAGCTTTTACACAAATAAAACACTTAGGGTTAACTTGACGAGCCTAGCATGTGCGCATATGGCATCGAACACGGAGACCGAAAGGTCGAACACGAGTCGTATGGAAGATACGATCAACATAAAGATGTTCACCGATGATGACTAGTCCGTCTCACGTGATGATCGGACACGGGCTAGTCGACTCGGATCGTAACACTTAGATGACTAGAGGGATGTCTAATCTAAGTGGAGTTCATAATTTTGATTAAGAACTTTATTATCATGAACTTAGTCTAAAACCTTTGCAAATATGTCTTGTAGATCAATGGACAACGCTAATGTCAACATGAACTTCAACGCTGCCCTAGAGAAAACCAAGTCGAAAGATGATGGCAAGAACTATACGGATCGGGTCCGAACCCGAGGATCATCCTCATAGCTGCCAGAAGCAATATGTCCTAGAAGGACCGCTAGGTGCCGCCTCCCGTCCCAGAGAACCAAGACGTTATGAACGGTTGGCAAACTCGTGTCGATGATTACTCCTCGTCAGTGCGGCATGCTCTACAGCTTAGAACCGGGCTCCAAAAGCGCTTTGAGCATCACGGAGCATATGAGATGTTCAAGAGCTGAAACTAGTTTTCCAAGCTCATGCCCGGTCGAGAGATATGATGTCTCCGACAAGTTCTACAGCTTGTAAGATGGAGGAGAACAGTTCTCACAAGGAACACATCCTCAAGATGTCCGGGTTGCACGCACGTATGACCCAAATGAACATTAACCTCCCTGATGAGGCGGTCATCGACAGAATCCTCCAACCGCTCCCACCAAGCTACAAGAGCTTTGTGATGAACTACAACATGCAGGGATGGTAAAGACCATTCCTAAGTGTTCTCGATGTCAAGTCAGCAGAGGCTGAAATCAAGAAAGAACATCAAGTGTTGATGGTCAATAAGACCACTAAGTTCAAGAAGGGCAAGGGTAAGAAGAACTTCAAGAAGGACGGCAAAGATGTTGCCGCCCCTGCAAGCCTCGCTGCCGGAAGAAGTCAAAGAATGGACCCAAGCCCGAGATCGAGTGCTTTTATTGCAAGGAAGGGCACCGAAGCGGAACTGCCCCAAATACTTAGCGGATAAGAAGGCCGCAACACCAAAGGTATATTTGATATACATGTAATTGATGTGTACCTTACCAAGACTCGAGTAACTCCCGGTATTTGATACCGTGCCGCTGTTCACATATGTAACTCACAGCAGAGCTGCGAATAAACGGAGATCGGCGGCGACGAGGTGACGGCGCGCTGCGGAATGGTTCCAGTGGTCGATGTGATCGCCGCCGCACGCTACCTCTACATTTACCTACGGGATTAGTTTTAAACCTCAATAATTGTTATTTAGTGCCAAGTTTGAGCATGAACATTGTATCCGGATCTCGCCTCGATACGAGATGGCTACTCATTTAAGTCCGAGAATAATGGTTGTTCGATTTATATGAGAGATATGTTTTATGGTCATGTCTGCATGGTCAATGGTTTATTCTTAATGAATCTCGAGCGTAATATTACACATGTTCATAGTGTGGATGCTAAAAGATGCAAAGTTGATAACGATAGTCCCACATACTTGTGGCATCGCCGCCTTTGGTCACATTGGTGTCAAGCGATGAAGAAGCTCCATGCCGATGGACTTTGGAGTCTCTTGATTATGAATCATTTGACACATGCGTAACCATGCCTCTTAGGCAAAATGACCAAGACTCCGCTTCTCCTAACAATGGAGCGAGCAACCAACTTTGATGAGGACATCAATACCATTGTTACACCCACAGCCCCTCGCTATACATACCGGACCAATTACTAGAGCTCACAAGACGCCAACTAAATTACTGTGTACTTTCGCTTCTTGGTAATGATTCTAATGTTCATGAGAATATGATGTCGCTTAAATTGGATACATTTGTTTTGCTTACAAATGAAGGGCCTAGCTTGGAGAAGGATGAACATTGAGCAAGAACACACATGGAGTTGATGGCATGCGCAAGGATCAAGAACGGAGTTACAAGTGATGATTTCAGACTTTGAAGCCACCATAAGGAGTGCATGAAGCCTTGGACGAAATATACAAGATGCCACTTCATAATATTCGCCCATAGGCTATTCTAGGTGTCAAGGTCACCTTATTATTGGGCCAGCCCATGTAATTTTGAAATACATTAGTATAGGCTATTTTTAGAGTCCGATGTGGGGAACAAGAGATAGGGTTAGTTTCGACCCCTCCACCAAGGCCCACGAAATTCACCCCTCTTCCTCCATATATACAGCCCTTAGGGCACCGCTTAGACTTGGGTTTTGTTTAAATCAAAGTTCGCCATAGCTGCAACTTCACAGATTTCGCTTGTGTTCAACGACTGCATAAAGGCGCCACAGTAACCCCACCTTGATCAATAAAGCTTTCATCTTATATTCGCAATATCCAGATTGCAATCTCAGCTTGCTTGTTCTTCGCTTGCTTGCAGGAAATAGACCTCGTGGTCGTTGATCGTGTTCGCTGTGGTCAATAACCTCTCGGAGTTGGTTTAGCGACATTAAGGCGCCGACGCCCTCACACGCCGTAGTCGGATCGCCAAAGTCGATTTCCACCAAAGCGAATCCACCATCTCATCGAAAGACGGGACACCTCCGCCTATCAAGTGGTATCAGATTTCCGTGTTGCTCGGTGAGATTTTACAGCCAGTTCGTAGTTTAGATCGAGTCTGTTTCTTCATACCTACAGTCCAATTTAAAAGCCAAAAAAATTTAGGGTTAGGTCATCATATCCGAACCAATCTGAGCCTTTGCATAATCTTTTTCAGATTTGCGTTGTTGAATTTGCGTTGCATCGCCGTGTCTAGTTGCTGGTCTTAGAGTCTAGTCTTTAGAGTTTCGAAGTTCGTCATAAGTTGTCACGCCGCCACCGCACCATCATCATCGCCTCGCCATCTACCACCACCGCTATCCGCCACCGCTCAATCAGATCCATATATGATGAGGACATCAATACCATTGTTACACCCACAGCCCTCGCCGCTATACATACCGGACCAATTACTAGAGCTCACAGACGCCAACTAAATTACTGTGTACTTTCGCTTGGTAATGATTCTAATGTTCATGAGAATATGATGTCGCTTAAATTGGATACATTTGTTTTGCTTACAAATGAAGGGCCTAGCTTGGAGAAGGATGAACATTGGAGCAAGAACACACATGGAGTTGATGGCATGCGCAAGGAGATCAAGAACGGAGTTACAAGTGATGATTTCAGGACTTTGAAGCCACCATAAGGAGTGCATGAAGCCTTGGACGAAATATACAAGATGCCACTTCATAATATTCGTCCATAGGCTATTCTAGGTGTCACACACCTTATTATTGGGCCAGCCCATGTAATTTCGAAATACATTAGTATAGGCTATTTTAGAGTCCGTATGTGTGGGGAAACAAGAGATAGGGTTAGTTTCGACCCTCCACCAAGGGCCACGAAATTCACCCCTCTTCCTCCATATATACAGCCCTTAGGGCACCGCTTAGACTTGGGATTTGTTTAGTTAAAAGTTAGCCATTGCAACTTCGTACTTCGCTTGTGTCCAACGACTGCACCAAGACCGCCACGGATCCCCACCTTTATCAATACTTCATATATACTCGCAATATTCAGATTGCTTTTATCATATTCTTGCTTGTTCTTCGATTGCTTGCGTGAATAGACCTTCGTGGTCAGTTAATTGTGCTTCGCCTGGTCAATAACCTCTCGGAGTTGGTTTAGCGATTGCTAAGGCGCAACGTCAGGCACGCTTGTAGTCGGATCACAAAGTCGCTACCACCAAATCGATAGCTATCATCTCATCGAAAGATCGACACCCCGCCTATCAATATACCACCACCGCTGCCATATACCACCACCGCTGCATATACCACCACCATATATCCACCACCAATCCGAAGTTCCTTGCATATTCGATTTGTTTTCGATCCATCTAAATTCGATTCGTGTTTCCTTGTCTCGAGTAGGTTTCGGATTCCAGCAATCTTTTCATCTCGAGAAGAGGTTGGTTTCAAAAAAAAGAGTCCGAAACCACCCTCCGCTTAGGCCCAAAATTTTCCAAAACGCACGGATAAAAAAAATTCTCGCTATCCTATTTTTAGGTGTTTCTAAGCCGATTGAGCCACGCCGTTATTGAAAGTTTTTTGACCCGCTTCAGCTTTTGGGTCCGGCAAAAAAAAAAAAAAATTGGTCAAAAATTTCGTGCCCATCCCGTCAGCTTGACCGGAAGAGTTTTGAGACACTCGCCATTATAGTGATTTTTCGCAAAAAAAAAAGCAGCAAAAAAAAAAAAGCAGCGCAAAAAAAAAGAGCGAAAAAAAAAATTCAGAGTGTGCTTTTCCTTTGTTTACGCAGCGCCGTGATTTTGTTAGTGTTCTAGGCTCGCCTCTAGCACGGTTCAGCCTAGGACCAAAGACAAGACTGCTGCTGAGCGCTTATTCAACTTTGCATCTCTCGATTTGATTATTGTCAATTCTTTTGCTACCATATTATAAGCCTTCCCAGCTCCACATACATCTACGCTGTATGCTTGATTCTCCCCGTAATCGCTATAGCCAAGCTTTGAGAGTTTTGACTACAACGGTTGCCATCATCACCACCGCTGGGTAAGAACCGTAAGAATTTGAGATTTGCTTCACGGATTTGTGACCGCCCACCACACCACCACCACCACTTCCTAGTAGTCTCAGAGGATCATATTCTTGTGTGTTTCTATTGTCGCTAACCATGGCAGGAACACAGCCGATGAGACTGATTGGGAGAACCCGACAAACAAACAGCTACATGATAAGTTTCAAAGAAATGATGATTGGACAGTGCAAGATGTGGTAAACAGATTTGACGAGGCCATGGAGAAGATAGATGGCATTGAGAAGACGCTTGAAACAAAGCTTGATAGCAAGTTTGATGAATTGCTCGCTGCTTTCCACAACCACCGCCGGCTGCACCTATCGCACCTCTCAAGAACGACAACAACCACGCCTCTTCCGAATCAAGATGGACGAGCTCACGTGGTTCCTATTGAGCCAGACAAAATTCGTGCCATTGCCATCGCTGTTGGTGCTTCTTTGGCTCTCGCCATCGCTGCTGCTGGTACCGACGAGGATGATTATGTGGAAGATTACGAGGATGAGGTTGATCAACATCGTAACCACGGCAACCACCAAAGACCACAACCACCGTGTCGCCCACATGCAAATAATGGCAATGTTAGGCTCCTCAGTACGAGATCATGACCATCTCCCTAAACTGAAATTGAATATTCCACCATTTGAGGGTAGATATGTTCCCGATATATATCTTACTTGGGAGTTAGAAACTGAACAACGATTTACATGTTTACAATATCCCGAGGAGAGACGTGTTCTCGCCATTGCTTGTGCTTTCACTAGCTTTGTATGTGTTTGGTGGTCCTAACATTGTAGATTATATCCTGCTCCAGCTACTTGGGCTGCTTTGAAAACTGCTATGCGATGCTGGTTCCACCATATTATCAACGTGAATTACTTCAAAATTGCAGCGCTTAAGACAAGGAAAAATTTCAGAGAAGAATATTATCGTGAATTGCAAACCGCTTGATTAGATGTGGTATTGTTGAGGAGAATGAAGCTATGCTTGCACGCTTTCCGGGTGGATTAAATAGAGAGATTCGACCATTCTAGACTATAAGGATTATAATAATATCACTGCTTATTCCATCTTGCTTGTAAAGTCTGAACGTGAAGTGCAGGATCGACAGCATTGGCGCCGCACTAACTTTTCTCGCAGTCGACCTTCATCATGGACACCACGCATCATCTACTTCCACCGCACCATCACCTCCTTCAGTGCCACCTCCAACCGTGATACAAGAAAGCAGTGCACAACCACCACTATCCGCCAAGAGCACACCTGCTGGCTCTGCATGAGCTCTTCTTCCATGGCGCCAACAGGCACACAAGTGATATTATTTGTCGTCAGTAAGGGAAGAGGACATTTTATGAGAGAATGCAAATCTCAGCAGTGTGATGATTGCTACGAGGATGGTGGGTATGAGTCCGCTTAGTGACTATGATGAGGAGACTTTGGCTCTTATTACACATGAGGAACACGGTGGAGATGATTCTGATCATGAGACACAATACATGGCTGCCAAGATGCCGATGTATGAATGTTTAGTTGCTCAACGTGTTTTGAGTGTGCAGTTACACAAGCTGAGCAAAATCAGAGGCATAATTTGTTCCATACAAAGGAGTTGTGAAGGAACGTTCTATTCAAGGCCATCATAGATGGAGGGAGCTGCAACAACTTGGCTAGCATGGAGATGGTGGAGAAGCTATCTCTCACCACAAGACCACATCCACATCCTTACTACATCCAATGGTTCAACAACAAATGCAAGGTGAAGGTAACACGCATCGCTCGTGTGCATTTTAGTATCTCTACATATGCTGATTATGTTGATTGTGATGTGGTACCTATGCAAGCATGTTCCTTGTTACTTGGTAGACCATGGCAATTTGATAAAAATTCAGACACCATGGTAGAAACAATCAAGATACTCTTGTTCATAAGGATAAAAATATTACTTTGCTTCCTATGACTCCGAGTCCATTTTGAAAGATGATATTAATAGAGCTAATAAAGCAAAACAGAGAAAAATAAGAGTGAAAATCAGATTGTGGCAAAAGAATTTGAGCAACACATGAAGCCTAATAATAAACCATCTATCGTTGCTTCTGAAATTAAATTGAAAAGTGCATGTTTACTTGCCACCAAATCTGATATTGATGAGCTAGATTTTGGCAAATCTATTTGCTATGCTTTTGTGTGCAAAGAGGCATTATTTTCATTCGAGGACGGTTTTCCTTCTTTGCCCCCGCTGTCACTAACATTTTGCAGAGTTCACGACGCTCTTCCACAAGACGTGCACCGGATTACCACCTATTCGAGGGATTGAGCATCAAATTGACTTAATTCCTGCATCATTACCCAACCGCACCATACCGCATCAATCCAGAGGAGACGAAGGAGATTATGCGTCAAGCACAGGAGCTGCTCGACAAAGGTTATATACGCTAATCCCTTAGTCCTTGTGTTGTTCCTATTATTCTAGTGCCGAAAAAGGATGGTACGTCACGATGTGTGTTGATTGTAGAGGCATCAATAATATTACTATTCGTTATCGCCACCCTATTCCTAGGCTAGATGATATGCTTGATGAATTGAGTGGCTCTACAATATTCTCCAAAGTTGATTTATGAGTGGATACCATCAAATTCAGATGAAATTGGGAGATGAATGGAAAACAGCATTTAAAACTAAGTTTGGATTATATGAGTGGTTAGTCATGCCTTTTGGGTTAACTAATGCACCTAGTACTTTCATGAGATTAATGAACGAAGTTTTACGTGCTTTCATTGGAGGATTTGTGGTAGTTTATTTTGATGATATACCGATTTATAGCAAATCTTTGGAAGAACATTTGGAACATTTACGTTTGTTTTTAATGCTCTACGTGATGCACGCTTGTTTGGTAACCTTGGGAAGTGCACCTTTTGCACCGACCGAGTATCTTTTCTTGGCTATGTTGTTACTCCACAGGAATTGAAGTTGATAAAGCCAAGATTGAAGCTATTGAGAGTTGGCCGCAGCCCAAAACGGTCACACAAGTGAGGAGTTTCTGGCCTCGCTGGTTTCTATAGGCGCTTTGTGAGAGATTTCAGCACCATTGCTGCACCTCTCAACGAGCTTACAAAGAAGGATGTGCCTTTTGTTTGGGGTACCGCATGAAGAAGCCTTCACGGTATTGAAAGCTAAGTTGACACATGCCCTTTACTCCAACTTCCGATTTTAATAAGACTTTGAGCTTGAATGTGATGCTAGTGGAATTGGATTAGAGGTGTGTTATTACAAGATGGCAAACCTGTTGTATACTTTTCTCAAAAATTGAGGGCCTAGTCTTAATTATTCTACTTATGATAAAGAATTATATGCTCTTGTTCGACTTTAGAAACATGGCAACATTATTTATGGCCCAAAGAATTTGTTATACATTCTGATCATGAATCTTTGAAACATATTAAAAGTCAAGCTAAACTGAATCGTAGACATGCTAAATGGGTTGAATTCATTGAGACTTTCCTTATGTCATTAAACACAAGAAGGGTAAAGAAAATGTTATTGTCGATGCATTGTCTCGCCGCTATACTATGCTTTCACAACTTGACTTCAAAATATTTGGTTTGGAGACCATCAAAGATCAATATGTGCATGATGCTGATTTTAAAGATGTATTGCAGAATTGTAAAGAAGGTAGAACATGGAACAAGTTCGTCATTAATGATGGATTGCTTCGCTCTAACAAGCTATGCATTCCAGCTAGCTCCGCTCGCCTTTTGTTGTTGCAGGAGGCGATGGAGGAGGACTAATGGGACACTTTGGCGTGAAGAAGACCGAGGATATACTAGCTACACATTTCTTTTGGCCAAAGATGAGACGGATGTTGAGCGCTTTGTTGCTCGCTGCACTACATGTCAAAAAGCTAAGTCACGACTCAATCCTCATGGTTTATATATGCCTTTGCCTCGCACTCTAGTGTTCCTTGGGAGGATATATCTATGGACTTTGTTTTAGGTTTACCTCGAACAAATAAGGAGGGATAGCATATTTGTTGTCGTGGATAGATTCTCTAAAATGGCACACTTTATACCATGTCATAAAAGCGATGATGTCAAATGTTGCTGATTTGTTCTTTCGTGAAATTATTCGCTTGCATGGTGTGCCAAATACTATTGTTTCAGATCGTGATACTAAATTTCTTAGCCACTTTTGGAGATGTTTATGGGCTAAGTTGGGGACTAAACTACTTTTTAGTACTACTTGTCACCCCAAACCGATGGATAAACCAAGTAGTCAATAGAACATTGTCTACTATGCTTAGGGCTGTTTTGAAGAATAATAAGAAAATGTGGGAAGAATGCTTGCCTCATATTGAATTTGCTTATAATCGCTCATTGCATTCTACTACTAAGATGTGCCCTTTTGAAATTGTGTATGGTTTCCTACCCGTGCACCTATTGATTTATTGCCTCTTCCATCTTCGGAGAAGGTTAATTTTGATGCTAAAGAACGTGCTGAATTGATTTTAAAAATGCATGAGTTAACTAAGGAAAACATTGAGCGATGAATGCTAAATATAAACTTGTCGGAGATAAGGGTAGAAAACATGTTGTGTTTGCACCGAGATCTTGTTTGGTTACATTTATGTAAGGATAGATTTCCGATTTGCGCAAATCAAAGCTAATGCCACGCGTCACCTGGTCCCTTTAAAGTGTTGGAGAAAGTAAATGATAATGCATATAAACTTGAGCTGCCCGCAGATTTTGGGGTTAGTCCCACTTTTAACATTGCAGATTTGAAGCCATATTTGGGTGAGGAAGATGAGCTTCACGAGGACGACTTCATTTCAAGAAGGAGGATGATGAGGACATCAATACCATTGTTACACCCACAGCCCCGCCGCTATACATACCGGACCAATTACTAGAGCTCACAAGACGCCAACTAAATTACTGTGTACTTTCGCTTTCTTGTAATGATTCTAATGTTCATGAGAATATGATGTCGCTTAAATTGGATACATTTGTTTTGCTTACAAATGAAGGGCCTAGCTTGGAGAAGGATGAACATTGGAGCAAGAACACACATGGAGTTGATGGCATGCGCAAGGGGATCAAGAACGGAGTTACAAGTGATGATTTCAGTGACTTTGAAGCCACCATAAGGAGTGCATGAAGCCTTGGACGAAATATACAAGATGCCACTTCATAATATTCGTCCATAGGCTATTCTAGGTGCAAGCACACCTTATTATTGGGCCAGCCCATGTAATTTCGAAATACATTAGTATAGGCTATTTTTAGAGTCCGATGTGTGGGGAAACAAGAGATAGGGTTAGTTTCGACCCTCCACCAAGGGCCACGAAATTCACCCCTCTTCCTCCATATATACAGCCCTTAGGGCACCGCTTAGACTTGGGTTTTGTTTAGATCAAAAGTTCGCCATAGCTGCAACTTCACAGCATTTCGCTTGTGTTCAACGACTGCATAAAGGCGCCACGTAACCCCACCTTGATCAATAAAGCTTTATCTTATATTCGCAATATCCAGATTGCAATCTCAGCTTGCTTGTTCTTCGCTTGCTCGCAGAAATAGACCTCGTGGTCGTTGATCGTGTTCGCGTGGTCAATAACCTCTCGGAGTTGGTTTAGCGACATAAGGCGCCGACGCCTCACACGCCGTAGTCGGATCGCCAAAGTCGACTTCCACCAAAGCGAAATCCACCATCTCATCGAAAGACGGGACACCTCTGCCTCTATCAAACTTGTTGGAAATCATACATACTGATGTGTGCGGTCCAATGAGCGTTGAGGCTCGTGGAGGATATCGTTATGTTCTCACTCTCACTGATGACTTAAGTAGATATGGGTATGTCTACTTAATGAAACACAAGTCCGAGACCTTGAAAAGTTCAAGGAATTTCAGAGTGAGGTGGAGAATCAACGGACCGAAAGATAAAGTTCCTACGATCGATCGTGGAGGAGAATATTTAAGTCACGAATTTGGCACACACTTAAGGAAATATGGAATCGTTTACAACTCACGCCACTCGAACACCTCAAATAAACGGTGTGTCCGAACGTCAGAATCGCACTCTATTGGATATGGTGCGGTCTATGATGTCTCTACCGATTTACCGCTATCATTTTGGGGATACGCCTAGAGACAGCTACATTCACTTTAAATAGGGCACCGCCTAAACCGCTGAGACGACACCGTATGAATTATGGTTTGGGAAGAAACCTAAGTCGTCGCTTCTAAAAGTTTGGGGATGCGATGCTTATGTCAAGAAACTTCAACCCGAAAAGCTCGAACCCAAGTCGGAAAATGCGATTCATAGGATACCCGGAAACCGCCGGGTATACCTTCTACTTAAGATCCAAGGCAAGGTCTTTGTTGCTAAGAACGGATGCTTTAGAGAAAGAGTTTCTCTCGAAGAAGTAAGTGGAGGAAAGTAGAACTCGATGAAGTACTACCTCTCGAACGGGAAAGTGGTGCAACGCAGAAACCGCTCTCGTGATACCCACACCAACCAAGAGGAAAACGCTGATGATAATCAGGTACTTCGGATCAAGTTACTATCGAACTTCAAGGTCCACGAGGACACGCTCCACACCAGAGTGGTACGGCAACTCTGTTATGGAAATCATGTTGCTAGACAACAATGAACCTTCGAACTATGAAGAAGAATGGCGGCCCGGATTCCAACAAATGGCTTGGAGCCATGAACCGAGATAGAATCCATGTATGAAAACAAAGTATGGACTTTGACAGATTTCGTCTGATGATCGGCGAGCGATAGAAAATAAATGGATTTTAAGAAGAAGACGGACGCGATGGTAATGTTACCATCTATAGCTCGACTTGTCGCTAAGGGTTATCGACAAGTTCAAGGGATTGACTACGACGAGACATTCTTCCCCGTAGCTAAGCTTAAGTCCGTCTCAATCATGTTAGCAATTGCCGATACTATGATTATGAGATATGGCGATGGACGCCAAAACGGCATTCCTTAATGGACATCTTAAGGAAGAGCTGATATGATGCAACCGGAAGGTTTTGTCGATCCTCGTAACGCTAATAAAGTATGCAAGCTCCAAACATCCATTTATGGACCGGTGCAAGCATCTCGAGTTAGAACATTCGCTTGATGAGATGATCAAAGCGCTTAGTTTATGCGCACTTATGGAGAAGCCTCATATAAGAAAGTGAGTGGGAGCTCAGAGCATTTCTCCTATTATATGTAGATGACATACTCTTGATGGGAAATGATACGAAACTCCCGGACAGCATTAAGGCCTACTTGAACAAGTGTTTTTCAATGAAGGACCTTGGAGAAGCTGCTTATATATTAGGGATCAAGATCTATAGAGATAGATCGAGACGCCTCATAGGTCTTTCACAAAGCACATACCTTGATAAGATTTTGAAGAAGTTCAAAATGGATCAGTCCAAGAAGGGTTCTTGCCTATGTTACAGGTGTGAGATCGAGCTCACTACCACCACCACGCAAAAGATAAAGAAGAGATGAGTGTCATCCCTATGCTTCAGCCATAGGATCTATTATGTATGCTATGTCAGGTACTGCACTCGATGTAAACCTTGCCGTAAGTTTGGTTGCAAGATACCAAAGTAATCCCGCAAGGAACACCGACAGCGGTCAAGAATATCCTCAAGTACCTAAAAGGACAAAGGACATGTTTCGTTATGGAGGAGACGAAGAGCTCGTCAGAAGGGATACGCCGACGCTTAGCTTCGACTCAGATCCGATGACTCTAAGTCACAAACCGGATACGCAGTATATGTTGAATGGTGGAGCAAGAAGCTGGTGCAGCCGCAAGCGTGCGCCGTGGGCGGATCTACGTAGAAGCGGAGTACATGGCAGCCTCGAGGCAGCGCATGAAGCGATTTGGGTGAAGGAGTTCATCACCGACCTAGGAGTCATACCCAATGCGTCGGGCCGATCAAACTCTTCTCGGATAACACCGAGCTATTGCTTTTGCCAAGGAGCCCGTGTTTCACAAGAAGACCAGCACATCAAGTTGCCGTTTCAACTCCATCCGTGAAAATGTTCAAGATGGAGACATAGAGATTTGCAAAGTGCACACGGATCTCAATGTCGCAGATCCGCTGACTAAACCTCTCACAGGCAAAACATGATCAACACCGTAACTCTATGGGTGTTCGATTCATCACAATGTAACTAGATTGGTGACTCTAGTGCAAGTGGGAGATCATTGAAATATGCCCTAGAGGCAATAATAAAAGGATTATTATATTTCAATGTTCATGATAATTGTCATTTGTTCATGCTATAATCAGATTATCCGAAATCGTAATACACGTGTGAACACTTAGACCCAATGAGTCCCTAGTGAGCCTCTAGTTGACTAGCTCACAGATCAATAGATAGTCATGGTTTCGACTATGGACATTAGATGTCGTTGATAACGGGATCACATCATTAGGAGAATGATGTGATGGACAAGACCCAATCATAAGCATAGCATAAAAGATCGATAGTTCGCTTGCTAGAAGCTTTGCCAATGTCAAGTATCTCTTCCTTCGACCATGAGATCGTAACTCCTGCCACCGTAGGAGTGCCTTGGTGTATCAAACGCCACAACGAATCGGGTGACTATAAAGGTGCATTACGTATCTCCAAAGTATCTCGCTGGTTGACACGGATCGAGATCGATTTGTCACTCCGTATGACGGAGAGGTATCTCTCGGCCCACTCGTAATGCATCATCATAATGAGCTCACTGTGACCAAGGTGTTGGCCACGGATCATGCATTACGGATAAGTAAAGTGATTTGCCGTAACGAGACCAACAAGGTATTGGGATACCGACGATCGAAGTCTCGCAAGTAACGCATCGATTGACAAAGGAATTGCATATGTGGTTTGATCAATCTCGACATCGTGGTTCAACCGATGAAATCATCGAGGAGCATGTGGGAGCCAACATGGATATCCGCACTCGCTGTTGGTTATTGCCCGAGAGTCGCCTCGGTCATGTCTCAAGGTTCCGAACCCGTAGGGTCTACACACTTAAGGTTCAAAGACGCTTAGGGTTAGTAGGAAGTCAAGTATGTGACCACCGAATGTTGTTCGAGTCCCGGATGAGATCCCTGACGCCACGAGGAGTTCCGGAAGGGTCCGGAGGTAAAGAATAATATATAGGAAGTGGTGTTTCGCCATCGTGAAAGTTTTGGGGTTTTGTGAAGCACGGACCACCTGGAAGGGTCCCGGGGGTCCACCGGGTGGGGCCACCTATCCCGGAGGGCCCCATGGGCCAAAGGGGGAAGGGAACCAGCCCACAGGGGGCTGGTGTGCCCCCCTAGGCCCACCCCCTGCGCCTAGGGTTGAAACCCTAGGGGGGGGCGCCCACCGGCTTGGGGGCACTCCACCCTTGGTCACGCCTCGGGAGATTGGATCTCAGGCCGCCACTTCTGTGGGGCCTATATAAAGGGGGAGGGAGGGGGCTGCTGTACCAACTCCCAAGGCGCAGCCCCTCCCCTCCCCAACACATCTCCTCCTCTCGAAGAGCTCGCGCGGCCCTCGCTGGGTATTTCTTCTCCACCATCACCACGCCGTCAGGCCGCCGGTGGAGTTGTCTTCTCAACCTCTCCTTCCCTTGCTGGATCAAGAAGGAGGAGACGCCGATCGTCTCCGCACGCAGTGTTGAACGCGGAGGTGCTGTCCGCTCAAAGACTTGGCATCGGTGATCCGAATCACGCTCGAGTACGACTCCATCATCACCTTGCAAGCTTCCGCACGCGATCTACAAGTGGTATGTAGATGCTATCTCTCTCCCATTACTCGTTGCTTAGATGAACTCATAGATGGATCTTGGTGAAGCCGTAGGAAAAAATTTTAATTTTCTGCAACGTTCCCCAACACCAACTTGCTATGCTTATTGATCTTGGAGACTTGGACACTATACTTGTGATGCATGCTTGTTTGATTGAGCCTCTTGTATTTGGATGTTCTTACATCATATGCCTCCATACTTTGAAATGCTCCCTTGTACTTTCTTATGATGAGCATGATACATACACTTGTTCGGTATCTTACCACATGAATGATAGGTTTTGCATTTCCGCTAACCTCATTTGTTTTTCCGAGTGTTTGTCATGTTCTTTCAATTTGGAGGTTTACAAGGCGATGTCGTTATGCATATATTGGTTATGTGAAGGCATACATGATGTGCGACACCAACATTTTCGACATTCTCATAAAGGTGAACTCCCTTCTTTGAGCAATCCTCAAATATGCATATTGATGGGTCACTCTTTCATTGTTGTTTCCTTCTTGTTGTCTACATGATACATCTCGTGAACGGAGGAGCGACATTGGAGATTGGCTACATGGACCTTCACATTGAGGAGCGCTTGCACTTATTGGATGCACCTTCGGAACATGACTCATGCCTCGACATCGAGCTTTGGTACACCAACACCTCCATATTTGTTGATTGTGCTCATATATGTCATGCTCGATGGACATATCATACTCACCCCAATTTTGCACCCCATGCATGGATTGACTCACATTATGCTTGTCTTGTTGCATCTATTTCCATGTCATTCATGATTTATGAGCTTGTTCACTTCCTTAGCAAATTTGTTGTGATCTTCCTTGATGGCATATTCATACATCATGATCATATTGCCCACCATCAATTGCATGATAACATATACATATTGAGCATCCATTGCCATGTTCATGCTTTTGATGCACCATCCCATTATGACATCATTTTGCACAATGGTAGAATTTGTCGCTTTGTGCACCATGCTAATCATCCCATGAATTCTTTGCATATCATCCTATATCATCTTGATAAGCTTCATGCGCTTTGTCACGCACTATCCCTAAGCACGGACTCACGCTTAATTGAAGGACACTTTGTGTGCGCTAACCATTGTATTTCCAAGTGTACTTTGTGTTTGCTCATTTTGCATGTACCACATACCGGAGACACCTTGGAATACTTGGATTGCGCAAGACCTTCACCTACGTCCCACTACAAGTCCGTCCACGCCACCCGTTTCCATGGTGATGAGGAACACGATCCGAGGTCGGATCTTTCCCAAGGGGGGATATGATGCGGAGCATCCCACGTTCATCCCCATGTACACTCCGACTACTCCCAGAGCCCCAAGAGGACATATGACGAGACCTCTAACATACGCCATTGGACACAAGGTGAATTCACTCTCTTCGAACCGCCACTTTCCGTGATATGAGACACAAACTACTACCTCATGCATGGACCTTGCATACACTCAGTACAACCAAGATGACCATGGAGAATCCAAGGACCAAGGCCAAGCATGGAAGAGAAGACGGAAGAAAGGAGAAGAAGAAGACAGAGCGGTCATTGAATCAGGCCGGACGTCCGGACCGCCATCCCGATTATCCGGACTCCGTCCGATCGTCCGTAATCAAGGCCAAGACAATGAAGGTTGGCTGGCCGGATCATCCGGGACTCGTCTCGATCATCCGACCTCGACGCCGGGATCATCCGGACCCCGTCCGATCATCCGCCTTTCCGGCAAGACGACTTTGGGCCGAGGCCTGTACCCTTCGCCCCACACTTACCCCTTCGTGGCTTAGCACTATAAATAGACCTCCTCCTCCCACTTTGAGGGTTAGCGTTGGTTTAGCTTGTTAGAGATAGAGCTACGCCATCTATGGATCTCCTCCTCGTGAGAGACCGCGCTCTTCGGAGAAGATCCTCTCGGATACAAGACCCTTTATGGAAGATCCTCGTGGATACAAGGCCTCCTCTGGAGATGAACGATTCCTTTGTATCCTTACCCTAGTTGACTATGTATCTTGTGGATCTCATGTGTGTATGTTGATCTAGCACTTGTGTGATCGATTCCTTGTTGGTTGAGTGATTCTCTCGCTTTCCCGTGTTTCCCTCGTGCTTCCGGTGTTCTTCGTGTTCCTCCGAGGATCCCTCCAAACGTGAAAGATCGAGGAATTAGGGTTCCACCCTACATCACCCGGGGTACCTCAAATTCAGCCTTAAGCAGTACTTTTTCGCCCTGAAAGTCAAAGAACATCATTCATCGTTGTTATTCAGACAAGTTTCTGAACCCATTAACACTTCCTTTTGAAGGAAATTCGAGAAATTATGTTGCTTATAGACATTAGCCCCCCTAGTAGGGACAAACGCATTTTCTCGCAGATGCTCAATGATCCGCAATCTTTTGGCTATAAATTGAAGAAAATCCTCCTTGTTTTCGCGGATGGCATGTCAGAACTCATGCGCGTGAAAGCCAAGAACAAAAGGGCATTCCTGGCATCGGTCAATATATATGTGGAAACGATATCTCCTCCATAGAGCACAAGAAATTTTGGGGCAATCAGGCAAAAAGAGCACGAGAAAATGAAGTACTTTCAAGGACTGCCATAGAATGGACAGATGTTCACTAAAACGGTCATAATTTTGTCATTCGGAAACTTTGTCGGACCCATAAGTACTCAAACTGCTCGCTGCGAGCGCGCGAATCCAAAATATACTCCACTCTTCCGCCAGGAGGCCCGGGGTAGCCTCAAATTCAGCCTTAAGCAGTACTTTTTCGCCCTGAAAGTCAAAGAACCTCATTCGTCGCTGTTTTTCAGCCATGTTTCTGAAACCGTTGGCACTTCCTCTTGAAGGAAATTCGAGAGATTATGTTGCTTATAGACATTAGCCCCCCTAGTAGGGACAAACGTACCTTTATGTAGATGCTCTATGATCCGGGCAATCTCATTTGGTCAGAATTGAAGAAAATCCAAATGCTATATGCCTTATTCTCCTTGTTTTCGCCGGATGGCATGTCAGAACTCATGCGCGTGAAAGCCAAGAACAAAAGGGCATTCCTCGATCGGTCAATATATATGTGGAAACGATATCTCCTCTATAGAGGACAAGAAATTTTGGGGCAACTGCAAAAGCGCACAAGAAAATGAAGTACTTTCAAGGACCGCCATAGAATGGACAGATGTTCACTAAAACGGTCATAATTTTGTTATTCGAGTCCGTGTCGGACCCATAAGTACTCAAACTGCTCGTGGCGAAAAGCGCGAATCAAAATAATACTCGCATTATGCCAGAGATCCGGTACCTTAAATTCAGCCATAAGTAGGACTTTTGGCCCTGAAAGTCAAAGAACATCATTCGTCGCTGTTTTTCAGACAAGTTTCTGAACCCATTAACATTTCCTTTTGAAGGAAATTCAAGAGATTATGTTGCTTATAGACATTAGCCCCCCTAGTAGGGACAAACATACCTTTCTGCAGATGCTCTATGATCCGGGCAATCTCATTTGTGATGAGGACATCAATACCATTGTTACACCCACAGCCCCTCCTACTATACATACTGGACCAATTACTAGAGCTCACAAGACGCCAACTAAATTACCGTGTACTTTCGCTTCTTGGTAATGATTCTAATGTTCATGAGAATATGATGTCGCTTAAATTGGATACATTTGTTTTGCTTACAAATGAAGGGCCTAGCTTGGAGAAGGATGAACATTGAGCAAGAACAAGCATGGAGATGATGGCATGCGCAAGGGGGACAAGAATGGAGTTACAAGTGATGATTTCAGGACTTTGAAGCCACCATAATGAGTGCATGAAGCCTTGGACGAAATATACAAGATGCCACTTCATAAATTTCGTCCAGAGGCTATTCTAGGTGTCACACACCTTATTATTGGGCCAGCCCATGTAATTTCGAAATACATTAGTATAGGCTATTTTAGAGTCCGTAATCAATTTGGCCAGAATTGAAGAAAATCCAGCTGCTATATGCCTTATTCTCCTTGTTTTCACGGATGGCATGTCAGAACTCATGCGCGAAAGCCAAGAACAAAAGGGCATTCCTCGCATCGGTCAATATATATGTGGAAACGATATTCCTCTATAGAGGACAAGAAATTTTGGGGCAATCAGCAAAAAGCGCACGAGAAAATGAAGTACTTTCAAGGACCGCCATAGAATGGACAGATGTTCACTAAAACGGTCATAATTTTGTCATTCGAGTCCGTGTCGGACCCATAAGTACTAAACTGCTCGCATGCGAGCGCCGAATCCAAAATATACTCCACGCTTCCGCCAGGAGGCCCGGGGTACCCTCAAATTCAGCCTTAAGCAGGACTTTTTCGCCCTGAAAGTCAAAGAACCTCATTCGTCATTGTTTTTCAGCCAAGTTTCAACCCATTGGCACTTCCTTTTGAAGGAAATTCGAGATTTATGTTGCTTATAGACATTAGCCCCGGTAGGGACAAACGTATCTTTCATGTAGATGCTCTATGATCCGGCAATCTCATTTGGCCAGAAATTGAAGAAAATCCAGCGCTATATGCCTTATTCTCCTTGTTTTCGCCGGATGGCATGTCAGAACTCATGCGCGAAAGCCAAGAACAAAAGGGCATTCCTCGCATCGGTCAATATATATGTGGAAACGATATCTCCTCTATAGAGGACAAGAAATTTTGGGGCAATTAGCAAAAAGCGCACGAGAAAATGAAGTACTTTCAAGGACCGCCATAGAATGGACAGATGTTCACTAAAACGGTCATAATTTTGTTATTCGAGTCCGTGTCGACCCATAAGTACTAAACTGCTCGTGGCGAAAAGCGCGAATCCAAAAATACTCCCCGCTTGCGCCAGAGGCCCGAGTACCTCAAATTCAGCCTTAAGTAGGACTTTTGGCCCCGAAAGTCAAAGAACATCATTCGTCATTGTTTTTCGCACAAGTTTCAACCCATTGGCACTTCCTTTTGAAGGAAATTCAAGAGATTATGTTGCTTATAGACATTAGCCCTCGGTAGGGACAAACGCATTTTCGCAGATGCTCTATGATCCGGCAATCTCATTTGTGAAATTGAAGAAAATCCAATACCATATGCCTTATTCTCCTTGTTTTCCTCGGATGGCATGTCAGAACTCATGGGTACTAAAGCCAAGAACAAAAGGGCATTCTTGGTAAATCGGTCAATATATATGTGGAAATGATATTCCTCTATAGAGGACAAGAAATATTGGGGCAGGATTAGGAGCAAAAAAGCGACGAGAAAATGAAGTACTTTCAAGGACCGCCATAGAATGGACAGATGTTCACTAAAACGGTCATAATTTTGTCATTCGAGTTTCGTCGTAGGCTATTCCATTACTATTAAACTGCCACAAGAAATACATTAGAGCATGAGTCGAATCCAAAATACTATTTCACGCCCTCTTAGAATGCTCGAGTACCTCAAATTCAGCCTTAAGCAGGAATTTTTGGCCCCGAAAGTCAAAGAACATCATTCGTCGCTTTTTTCGCACAAGTTTCAACCCATTGCTACTTCCTTTGAAGGAAATTGCAAGAGATTATGTTGCTTATGGACATTAGCCTCGGTAGGGACAAATACCTCCTCGGATTTTAGCAGAGATGCTCTATGATCCCAAAGCAACCAAAGCGAAATCTCATTTGGCCAGAATTGAAGAAAATCCAGCGGCTATATGCCTTATTCTCCTTGTTTTCACGGATGGCATGTCAGAACTCATGCGCGCGAAAGCCAAGAACAAAAGGGCATTCCTGCATCGGTCAATATATATGTGGAAACGATATCTCCTCTATAGAGGACAAGAAATTTTGGGGCAATCAGCAAAAAGCGACGAGAAAATGAAGTACTTTCAAGGATTGCCATAGAATGGACAAATGTTCACTAAAACGGTCATAATTTTGTCATTCGAGTCCGTGGTCGGACCCATAAGTATTAAACTGCTCAATCGCAGCGCTAATCCAAAAAATACTCCACGCTTGCCAGAGGCCCGAGTACCTCAAATTCAGCCTTAAGGTGACTTTTGGCCCCGAAAGTCAAAGAACATCATTCGTCGCTGTTTTTCGACAAGTTTCAACCCATTGGCACTTCCTTTTGAAGGAAATTCAGAGATTATGTTGCTTATAGACATTAGCCCTCGGTAGGGACAAACGTACCTTTCTCGCAGATGCTCTATGATCCGGCAATCTCATTTGGTCAGAATTGAAGAAAATCCAGCGCTATATGCCTTATTCTCCTTGTTTTCGCCGGATGGCATGTCAGAACTCATGCGCGTGAAAGCCAAGAACAAAAGGGCATTCCTGCATCGGTCAATATATATGTGGAAACGATATCTCCTCTATAGAGGACAAGAAATTTTGGGGCAATCGCAAAAAGCGCACGAGAAAATGAAGTACTTTCAAGGACCGCCATAGAATGGACAGATGTTCACTAAAACGGTCATAATTTTGTCATTCGAGTCCGTGGTCGGACCCATAAGTACTAAACTGCTCACGGCGAGCGCACAATCCAAAAATACTCCACGCTTATGCCAGAGGCCCGGAGTACCTCAAATTCAGCCTTAAGCAGGACTTTTGGCCCCGAAAGTCAAAGAACATCATTCGTCGCTGTTTTTCGACAAGTTTCAACCCATTGGCACTTCCTTTTGAAGGAAATTCAAGAGATTATGTTGCTTATAGACATTAGCCCTCGGTAGGGACAAACGCATCTTTCTCGCAGATGCTCTATGATCCGCAATCTCATTTGGCCAGAATTGAAGAAAATCCAGCGCTATATGCCTTATTCTCCTTGTTTTCGCGGATGGCATGTCAGAACTCATGCGCGCATGAAAGCCAAGAACAAAAGGGCATTCCTCGCATCGGTCAATATATATGTGGAAACGATATCTCCTCTATAGAGGACAAGAAATTTTGGGGCAATCAGCAAAAGCGACGAGAAAATGAAGTACTTTCAAGGACTGCCATAGAATGGACAGATGTTCACTAAAACGGTCATAATTTTGTCATTCGAGTCCGTGTCGGACCCATAAGTACTCAAACTGCTCGCATGAAAGCGCACGAATCCAAAAATACTCCCCGCTTGAGCCAGAGGCCCGAGTACCTCAAATTCAGCCTTAAGCAGGACTTTTGGCCCCGAAAGTCAAAGAACATCATTCGTCGCTGCTTTTCGACAAGTTTCAACCCATTGGCACTTCCTTTGAAGGAAATTCAAGAGATTATGTTGCTTATAGACATTAGCCCCTAGTAGGGACAAACGTATCTTTCTCGCAGATGCTCTATGATCCGCAATCTCATTTGGTCAGAATTGAAGAAAATCCAGCGCTATATGCCTTATTCTCCTTGTTTTCACGGATGGCATGTCAGAACTCATGCGCGGAAAGCCAAGAACAAAAGGGCATTCCTGCATCGGTCAATATATATGTGGAAACGATATTCTCTATAGAGGACAAGAAATTTTGGGGCAATCAGCAAAAGCGCACGAGAAAATGAAGTATTTTCAAGGACCGCCATAGAATGGACAGATGTTCACTAAAACGGTCATAATTTTGTCATTCGAGTCCGTGGTCGGACCCATAAGTACTTTCAACTGCTCATGGCGAAAAGCACGAATCCAAAAATACTCCACGCTCCGCCAGAGGCCCGGAGTACCTCAAATTCAGCCTTAAGGTGACTTTTGGCCCCGAAAGTCAAAGAACATCATTCGTCATGTTTTTCACAAGTTTCAACCCATTGGCACTTCCTTTTGAAGGAAATTCAAGAGATTATGTTGCTTATAGACATTAGCCCCGGTAGGGACAAACGCATCTTCTCAGAGATGCTCTATGATCCGGCAATCTCATTTGGTCAGAATTGAAGAAAATCCAGCGCTATATGCCTTATTCTCCTTGTTTTCGCCGGATGGCATGTCAGAACTCATGCGCGCGGAAAGCCAAGAACAAAAGGGCATTCCCGCATCGGTCAATATATATGTGGAAACGATATTCCTCTATAGAGGACAAGAAATTTTGGGGCAATCAGCAAAAAGCGACGAGAAAATGAAGTACTTTCAAGGATTGCCATAGAATGGACAGATGTTCACTAAAACGGTCATAATTTTGTCATTCGAGTCCGTGTCGGACCCATAAGTACTCAAACTGTCATGCGCGAGCGCAGCGAATCCAAAAAATACTCCCCGCTTGAGCCAGAGGCCCGAGTACCTCAAATTCAGCCTTAAGCAGGACTTTTGGCCCCGAAAGTCAAAGAACATCATTCGTCATTGTTTTTCGACAAGTTTCAACCCATTGGCACTTCCTTTGAAGGAAATTCAAGAGATTATGTTGCTTATAGACATTAGCCCTCGGTAGGGACAAACGCATCTTCTCGCAGATGCTCTATGATCCGCAATCTCATTTGGTCAGAATTGAAGAAAATCCAGCGGCTATATGCCTTATTCTCCTTGTTTTCACCGGATGGCATGTCAGAACTCATGCGCGTGAAAGCCAAGAACAAAAGGGCATTCCTGCCATCGGTCAATATATATGTGGAAACGATATCTCCTCTATAGAGGACAAGAAATATTGGGGCAATCAGGCAAAAAGTGCACGAGAAAATGAAGTACTTTCAAGGACTGCCATAGAATGGACAGATATTCACTAAAACGGTCATAATTTTGTCATTCGGAGTCCGGGTCGGACCCATAAGTACTAAAACTGCTCGCGCCGAGCGTGCGAATCCAAAAAATACTCCACGCTTGCCAGAGGCCCGGAGTACCCTCAAATTCAGCCTTAAGCAGGACTTTTTGGCCCTGAAAGTCAAAGAACATCATTCGTCGTTGTTTTTCAGACAAGTTTCAACCCATTGGCACTTCCTTTGAAGGAAATTCAAGAGATTATGTTGCTTATAGACATTAGCCCCTAGTAGGGACAAACGTATCTTTCTCGCAGATGCTCTATGATCCGGCAATCTCATTTGGTCAGAATTGAAGAAAATCCAGCGCTATATGCCTTATTCTCCTTGTTTTCACGGATGGCATGTCAGAACTCATGCGCGCGGAAAGCCAAGAACAAAAGGGCATTCCTCGCATCGGTCAATATATATGTGGAAACGATATCTCCTCTATAGAGGACAAGAAATTTTGGGGCAATCAGCAAAAAGCGCACGAGAAAATGAAGTACTTTCAAGGATTGCCATAGAATGGACAGATGTTCACTAAAACGGTCATAATTTTGTCATTCGAGTCCGTGGTCGGACCCATAAGTACTAAACTGCTCGTGCATGAAAGCACGAATCCAAAAAATACTCCCCGCTGCACCAGAGGCCCGAGTACCTCAAATTCAGCCTTAAGGGACTTTTGGCCCCGAAAGTCAAAGAACATCATTCGTCGCTGTTTTTCGACAAGTTTCAACCCATTGGCACTTCCTTTGAAGGAAATTCAAGAGATTATGTTGCTTATAGACATTAGCCTCTCGGTAGGGACAAACGACCTTTCTCGCAGATGCTCTATGATCCGGCAATCTCATTTGGCCAGAATTGAAGAAAATCCAGCGGCTATATGCCTTATTCTCCTTGTTTTCGCCGGATGGCATGCTAGAACTCATGCGCGTGAAAGCCAAGAACAAAAGGGCATTCCTCGCATCGGTCAATATATATGTGGAAACGATATCTCCTCTATAGAGGACAAGAAATTTTGGGGCAATCAGGCAAAAAGCGCACGAGAAAATGAAGTACTTTCAAGGACTGCCATAGAATGGACAGATGTTCACTAAAACGGTCATAATTTTGTCATTCGGAGTCCGTGTCGGACCCATAAGTACTAAACTGCTCATGGCGAAGCGCACGAATCCAAAAAATACTCCACGCTTGCGCCAGAGGCCCGAGTACCTCAAATTCAGCCTTAAGCATGACTTTTGGCCCCGAAAGTCAAAGAACATCATTCGTCGCTTTTTTCGACAAGTTTCAACCCATTGGCACTTCCTTTGAAGGAAATTCGAGAGATTATGTTGCTTATAGACATTAGCCCTCGGTAGGGACAAACGCACCTTTCTCGCAGATGCTCTATGATCCGGCAATCTCATTTGGTCAGAATTGAAGAAAATCCAGCGCTATATGCCTTATTCTCCTTGTTTTCACGGATGGCATGTCAGAACTCATGCGCATGAAAGCCAAGAACAAAAGGGCATTCCTGCATCGGTCAATATATATGTGGAAACGATATTCCTCTATAGAGGACAAGAAATTTTGGGGCAATCAGCAAAAAGCGACGAGAAAATGAAGTACTTTCAAGGATTGCCATAGAATGGATAAATGTTCACTAAAACGGTCATAATTTTGTCATTCGAGTCCGTGGTCGGACCCATAAGTACTAAACTGCTCACGCGAAGCAGCGCATGAATCCAAAAAATACTCCCCGCTTGCGCCAGAGGCCCGAGTACCTCAAATTCAGCCTTAAGCAGACTTTTGGCCCCGAAAGTCAAAGAACATCATTCGTCGCTGTTTTTCGATAAGTTTCAACCCATTGGCACTTCCTTTGAAGGAAATTCAAGAGATTATGTTGCTTATAGACATTAGCCCCCTCGTAGGGACAAACGTATCTTTCTGCAGATGCTCTATGATCCGCAATCTCATTTGGTCAGAATTGAAGAAAATCCAGCGCTATATGCCTTATTCTCCTTGTTTTCACCGGATGGCATGTCAGAACTCATGCGTGAAAGCCAAGAACAAAAGGGCATTCCCGAATCGGTCAATATATATGTGGAAACGATATCTCCTCTATAGAGGACAAGAAATTTTGGGGCAATCAGGCAAAAAGCGCACGAGAAAATGAAGTACCTTCAAGGACTGCCATAGAATGGACAGATGTTCACTAAAACGGTCATAATTTTGTCATTCGAGTCCGTGTTGGACCCATAAGTACTAAACTGCTCACCAGAAGCATGCGAATCCAAAAAATACTCCACGCTTGCGCCAGAGGCCCGGAGTACCTCAAATTCAGCCTTAAGCAGGACTTTTGGCCCCGAAAGTCAAAGAACATCATTCGTCGCTGCTTTTTCGACAAGTTTCAACCCATTGGCACTTCCTTTGAAGGAAATTCAAGAGATTATGTTGCTTATAGACATTAGCCCCCGGTAGGGACAAACGATTTTCTCGCAGATGCTCTATGATCCGCAATCTCATTTGGTCAGAATTGAAGAAAATCCAAAGGCTATATGCCTTATTCTCCTTGTTTTCACGGATGGCATGTCAGAACTCATGCGAAAGCCAAGAACAAAAGGGCATTCCTGCATCGGTCAATATATATGTGGAAACGATATCTCCTCTATAGAGGACAAGAAATTTTGGGGCAATCAGCAAAAAGCGCACGAGAAAATGAAGTACTTTCAAGGACCGCCATAGAATGGACAGATGTTCACTAAAACGGTCATAATTTTGTCATTCGAGTCCGTGTCGACCCATAAGTACTAAACTGCTCGCAAGAAGCACGCTAATCCAAAAATACTCCCCGCTTGCTTAGGAGGCCCGAGTACCTCAAATTCAGCCTTAAGGTGACTTTTGGCCCCGAAAGTCAAAGAACATCATTCGTCGCTGTTTTTCGCACAAGTTTCAACCCATTGGCACTTCCTTTGAAGGAAATTCGAGAGATTATGTTGCTTATAGACATTAGCCCTCGGTAGGGACAAACGACATCTTCGCAGATGCTCTATGATCCGGCAATCTCATTTGGCCAGAATTGAAGAAAATCCAGCGCTATATGCCTTATTCTCCTTGTTTTCACCGATGGCATGTCAGAACTCATGCGCGTGAAAGCCAAGAACAAAAGGGCATTCCCGCATCGGTCAATATATATGTGGAAACGATATCTCCTCTATAGAGGAGAAGAAATTTTGGGGCAATCAGCAAAAAGCGTACGAGAAAATGAAGTACTTTCAAGGACTGCCATAGAATGGATAGATGTTCACTAAAACGGCCATAATTTTGTCATTCAGAGTCCGTGTCGGACCCATAAGTACTGAAACTGCTCCCGGCGAGCGCGCTAATCCAAAAAATACTCCACGCTCCCGCCAGGAGGCCCGAGTACCGTCAAATTCAGCCTTAAGCAGGACTTTTTAGCCCTGAAAGTCAAAGAACATCATTCGTCGCTCTTTTTCTGACAAGTTTCAACCCATTGGCACTTCCTTTGAAGGAAATTCAAGAGATTATGTTGCTTATAGACATTAGCCCCTCGGTAGGGACAAACGTATTTTCTCGCAGATGCTCTATGATCCGGCAATCTCATTTGGCCAGAATTGAAGAAAATCCAGCGGCTATATGCCTTATTCTCCTTGTTTTCGCCGGATGGCATGTCAGAACTCATGCGCGGAAAGCCAAGAACAAAAGGGCATTCCCGCATCGGTCAATATATATGTGGAAACGATATTCCTCTATAGAGGACAAGAAATTTTGGGGCAATCAGCAAAAAGCGACGAGAAAATGAAGTACTTTCAAGGACCGCCATAGAATGGATAGATGTTCACTAAAACGGTCATAATTTTGTCATTCGAGTCCGTGGTCGGACCCATAAGTACTCAAACTGCTCGCGGCGAGCAAGCGAATCCAAAAATATACTCCCCGCTTGCCAGAGGCCCGAGTACCTCAAATTCAGCCTTAAGGTGACTTTTGGCCCCGAAAGTCAAAGAACATCATTCGTCGCTGTTTTTCGACAAGTTTCAACCCATTGGCACTTCCTTTTGAAGGAAATTCAAGAGATTATGTTGCTTATAGACATTAGCCCTCGGTAGGGACAAACGTATTTTCGCAGATGCTCTATGATCCGCAATCTCATTTGGCCAGAATTGAAGAAAATCCAGCGCTATATGCCTTATTCTCCTTGTTTTCACCGGATGGCATGTCAGAACTCATGCGCGTGAAAGCCAAGAACAAAAGGGCATTCCTGCATCGGTCAATATATATGTGGAAACGATATCTCCTCTATAGAGGACAAGAAATTTTGGGGCAATCAGCAAAAAGCGCACGAGAAAATGAAGTACTTTCAAGGACCGCCATAGAATGGACAGATGTTCACTAAAACGGTCATAATTTTGTCATTCGAGTCCGTGGTCGACCCATAAGTACTCAAACTGCTCATGCGAGCATGCTAATCCAAAAAATACTCCACGCTTCGCCAGAGGCCCGAGTACCTCAAATTCAGCCTTAAGCAGGACTTTTGGCCCCGAAAGTCAAAGAACATCATTCGTCGCTGTTTTTCGCACAAGTTTCAACCCATTGGCACTTCCTTTTGAAGGAAATTCAAGAGATTATGTTGCTTATAGACATTAGCCCTCGGTAGGGACAAACGACTTTTCAGCAGATGCTCTATGATCCGCAATCTCATTTGGCCAGAATTGAAGAAAATCCAGCGCTATATGCCTTATTCTCCTTGTTTTCACGGATGGCATGCAGAAACTCATGCGCGGAAAGCCAAGAACAAAAGGGCATTCCCTGCATCGGTCAATATATATGTGGAAACGATATTCCTCTATAGAGGACAAGAAATTTTGGGGCAATCAGCAAAAAGCGACGAGAAAATGAAGTACTTTCAAGGATTGCCATAGAATGGACAGATGTTCACTAAAACGGTCATAATTTTGTCATTCGAGTCCGTGGTCGGACCCATAAGTACTCAAACTGCTCATGGCAAGCATGCTAATCCAAAAATACTCCCCTTGCTTTAGCCAGAGGCCCGAGTACCTCAAATTCAGCCTTAAGGAGACTTTTGGCCCCGAAAGTCAAAGAACATCATTCGTCGCTGTTTTTCGCATAAGTTTCAACCCATTGGCACTTCCTTTTGAAGGAAATTCAAGAGATTATGTTGCTTATAGACATTAGCCTCCGGTAGGGACAAACGTATTTTCTCGCAGATGCTCTATGATCCGCAATCTCATTTGGTCAGAATTGAAGAAAATCCAGCGCTATATGCCTTATTCTCCTTGTTTTCACGGATGGCATGTCAGAACTCATGCGCGTGAAAGCCAAGAACAAAAGGGCATTCCTGCATCGGTCAATATATATGTGGAAACGATATTCCACTATAGAGGACAAGAAATTTTGGGGCAATTAGCAAAAAGCGCACGAGAAAATGAAGTACTTTCAAGGACCGCCATAGAATGGACAGATGTTCACTAAAACGGTCATAATTTTGTCATTCGAGTCCGTGGTCGGACCCATAAGTACTCAAACTGCTCATGCAAGAGCGCATGCAAATCCAAAAAATACTCCACGCTGCCGCCAGAGGCCCGAGTACCTCAAATTCAGCCTTAAGCAGGACTTTTGGCCCCGAAAGTCAAAGAACATCATTCGTCGCTGTTTTTCGCACAAGTTTCAACCCATTGGCACTTCCTTTGAAGGAAATTCAAGAGATTATGTTGCTTATAGACATTAGCCCCTCGGTAGGGACAAACGATCTTCTCGCAGATGCTCTATGATCCGCAATCTCATTTGGTCAGAATTGATCCAAAGCTATATGCCTTATTCTCCTTGTTTCACCGATGGCATGTTGTAACTCATGCACGTGATTGCCAAGAACAAAAGGGCATTCCTGGTCATGCCTTTCTAAGTATTTCGGGCAAAAAGATGAGGACATCAATACCATTGTTACACCCACAGCCCCTCGCCGCTATACATACCGGACCAATTACTAGAGCTCACAGACGCCAACTAAATTACTGTGTACTTTCGCTTTTGGTAATGATTCTAATGTTCATGAGAATATGATGTCGCTTAAATTGGATACATTTGTTTTGCTTACAAATGAAGGGCCTAGCTTGGAGAAGGATGAACATTGGAGCAAGAACAAGCATGGAGATGATGGCATGCTAAGGGGAACAAGAACGGAGTTACAAGTGATGATTTTAGGACTTTGAAGCCACCATAATGAGTGCATGAAGCCTTGGACGAAATATACAAGATGCCACTTCATAAATTTCGTCCAGAGGCTATTCTAGGTGCTGCATTACCTTATTATTGGGCCAGCCCATGTAATTTCGAAATACATTAGTATAGGCTATTTTAGAGTCCGTATGTGGGGAACAAGAGATAGGGTTAGTTTCGACCCTCCACCAAGGGCCACGAAATTCACCCCTCTTCCTCCATATATACAGCCCTTAGGGCACCGCTTAGACTTTGGGTTTTGTTTAGATTAAAAGTTCGCCATAGCTGCAACTTCACAGATTTCGCTTGTGTTCAACGACTGCATAAAGGCGCCACAGTAACCCCACCTTGATCAATAAAGCTTTCATCTTATATTCGCAATATCCAGATTGCAATCTCAGCTTTTTGCTTGTTCTTCGCTTGCTCGCAGGAAATAGACCTCGTGGTCGTTGATCGTGTTCGCGTGGTCAATAACCTCTCGAGTTGGTTTAGCGACATATATGCGCGACGCCCTCGCACGCTCAGAGTCGGATCGCCAAAGTCGACTTCCACCAAAGCGAAATCCACCATCTCATCGAAAGACGGACACCTTTGCCTCTATCAAGTGGTATCGATTTCCGTGTCGCTCGTGAGATTTTACAGCTTTTCGTAGTTTAGATCGAGTCTGTTCTTCATACCTATAGTCCACGAAAAGCCAAAAAAAATTAGGGTTAGTTCATCCCATCCAACCAATCTGAGCCTTTGCATAATCTTTTCTCAGATTTGCATTGTTGAATTTATGTTGCATCGCCGTGTCTAGTTGCTTGTCTTAGAGTCTAGTCTTTAGAGTTTCGAAGTTCGTCATAAGTTGTCACGCCGCCGCACCATCATCATCGCCTCCCATCTACCACCACCGCTTATTCACCGCTCAATCCGATCCATATACGCCACCACCGCTATCCGCCACCATCACGCCCATCCGATCCACCACCATATATCCACCACCAATCCGAAGTTCCTAGCATATTAGGTTTGTTTTAGGATCCATCTAGTTTTCCGATTCGAAGTTTCCACCAGAGGTTTCGATTCCGCCACCAATTCCTAGTCCGAGTCCAAGAGGTTGTTTCAAAAAAAAAAATTTCCGAAACCACGCTTAGACCCAAAATTTTCCGAAATGTCGTGACAAAAAAGGACTCCCAACTATCCTAAGGTGTTTCATCCGATTGAGAAGAAAAGAAAGTTTTATTGACCTGCTTCAAAAAAAAAAAAAAGTTGAAAAAATTTCGCCCAGGCCGCTTTTAGACCATTTGTAGACACTTTCCATTAAAATTTGTTTTCAAAAAAAAAAAAAAGAGGAAAAAAAGTGCAAAAAAAAAAAAAAAGAGAAAAAAAATTCAGAGTGTGCTCCTCCTTTGTTTACGTGCAGCGCCGTGATTTTGTTAGTGTTCTAGGCTCGCCTCTAGCACGGTTCAGCCTAGGACCAAAGACAAGATCGCTGCTGAGCGCTTATTCAACTTTGCATCTCTCGAATTGATTATTGTCGACCTTTTTGCTACCATATTATAAGCCTTCCCAGCTCCACATACATCTACGCCGTATGCTTGATTCTCCCCGTAATCGCTATATCCAAGCTTTGAGAGTTTTGACTACAACGGTTGCCGATCACCACCGCCATCGGGTAAGAACTGTAAGAATTTGAGATTTGCTTGACGGGTTTGTGATACACCACCACCACTTCCTAGTAGTCTGTAGGATCATATTCTTGTGTGTTTCTATTTGTCGCTAACCATGGTAGGATCACAAGTCGATGAGACTGATTGGGAGAACCCGACTAACAAACAGCTACATGATAAGTTTCAAAGAAATGATGATTGGACAGTGCAAGATGTGGTAAACAGATTTGACGAGGCCATGGAGAAGATAGATGGCATTGAGAAGACGCTTGAAACAAAGCTTGATAGCAAGTTTGATGAATTGCTCGCTGCTTTCCACAACCACCGCCGGCTGCACCTATCGCACCTCTCAAGAACGACAACAACCACGCCTTTCCGAATCAAGATGGACGAGCTCAAGTGTTCCTATTGAGCCAGACAAAATTCTGGTGCCATTGCCATCGATGTTGGTGCTTTTTTGGCTCTCGCCATCGCTGCTGCCGGTACCGAGGAGGATGATGAGTATGTGGAGATTATGAGGATGAGGTTGATCAACATCGAACTACGCGGCAACCACCAAAGACCACAACCACCGTGTCGCCCACATGCAAATAATGGCAATGTTAGGGCTCCACCTCAGTACGAGATCATGACCATCTCCCTAAACTGAAATTGAATATTCCACCATTTGAGGGTAGATATGTTCCTCGATATATATCTTACTTGGGAGTTAGAAACCAACAACGATTTACATGTTTACAATATCCCGAGGAGAGACGTGTTCCCGCCATTGCTTGTGCTTTCACTAGCTTTGCATGTGTTTGGTGGTCTCAACATTGTAGATTATATCCTGCTCCAGCCACTTGGGCTGCTTTGAAAACTGCTATGCGCATCATGGTTCCACCATATTATCAACGTGAATTACTTCAAAATTGCAGCGCTTAAGACAAGGAAAAATTCAGAGAAGAATATTATCGTGAATTACAAACCGGCTTGATTAGATGTGGTATTGTTGAGGAGAATGAAGCTATGCTTGCACGCTTTCGGGTGGATTAAATAGAGAGATTCGCACCATTCTAGACTATAAGGATTATAATAATATCACTGCTTATTCCATCTTGCTTGTAAAGTGAACGTGAAGTGCAGGATCGACAGCATTGGCGCCGCACTAACTTTTCTCGCAGGTCGACCTTCATCATGGACACCACGCATCATCTACTTCCACCGCACCATCACCTCCTTCAAAGCCACCTCCAACCGTGATACAAGAAAGCAGGCACAACCACCACTATCTCGCCAAGAGCACACCGCTGGCCAACACAGAGCTCTTCTTCTTCCATGGCGCCAACAGGCACACAAGTGATATTATTTGTCGTCGTTGTAAGGGAAGAGGACATTTTGCGAGAGAATGCAAATCTCAGCGCAGTGATGATTGCTACCGAGGATGGTGGGTATGAGTCCGCTTAGTGACTATGATGAGGAGACTTTGGCTCTTATTACACATGAGGAACACGGTGGAGATGATTCTGATCATGAGACACAATACATGGCTGTCAAGATGCCGACAGTATGAATGTTTAGTCGCTCAACGTGTTTTGAGTGTGCAGGTTACACAAGTCGAGCAAAATCAGAGGCATAATTTGTTCCATACAAAGGAGTTGTGAAGGAACGCTCTATTCAAGGCCATCATAGATGGAGGGAGCTGCAACAACTTGGCTAGCATGGAGATGGTGGAGAAGCTATCTCTCACCACAAGACCACATCCACATCCTTACTACATCCAATGGTTCAACAACAGCGCAAGGTTAAGGTAACACGCATCGCTCGTGTGCATTTTAGTATCTCTACATATGCTGATTATGTTGATTGTGATGTGGTACCTATGCAAGCATGTTCCTTGTTACTTGGTAGACCATGGCAATTTGATAAAATTTCAGACACCATGGTAGAAACAATCAAGATACTCTTGTTCATAAGGATAAAATATTACTTTGCTTCCTATGACTCCTGAGTCCATTTTGAAAGATGATATTAATAGAGCTAATAAAGCAAAACAGAGAAAAATAAGAGTGAAAATCAGATTGTGGCAAAAGAATTTGAGCAACACATGAAGCCTAATAATAAACCATCTAGTGTTGCTTCAAATTAAATTGAAAAGTGCATGTTTACTTGCCACCAAATCTGATATTGATGAGCTAGATTTTAGCAAATCTATTTGCTATGCTTTTGTGTGCAAAGAGGCATTATTTTCATTCGAGGACGTGTTTTCCTCTTTGCCCCCTCGCTGTCACTAACATTTTGCAGAGTTCACGACGCTCTTTCCACAAGACGTACACCGGATTACCACCTATTCGAGGGATTGAGCATCAAATTGACTTAATTCCCGTGCATCATTACCCAACCGCACCATACCGCACCAATCCAGAGGAGACGAAGGAGATTATGCGTCAAGTACAGAGCTGCTCGACAAAGGTTATATACGCCAATCCCTTAGTCCTTGTGTTGTTCCTATTATTCTAGTGCCGAAAAAGGATGGTACGCCACGTATGTGTGTTGATTGTAGAGGCATTAATAATATTACTATTCGTTATCGCCACCCTATTCCTAGGCTAGATGATATGCTTGATGAATTGAGTGGCTCTACAATATTCTCCAAAGTTGATTTATGAGTGGATACCATCAAATTCGTATGAAATTGGGAGATGAATGGAAAACAGCATTTAAAACTAAGTTTGGATTATATGAGTGGTTAGTCATGCCTTTTGGGTTAACTAATGCACCTAGTACTTTCATGAGATTAATGAACTAAGTTTTACGTGCTTTCATTGGACGATTTGTGGTAGTCTATTTTGATGATATACCGATTTATAGCAAATCTTTGGAAGAACATTTGGAACATTTACGTGTTGTTTTTAATGCTCTACGTGATGCACGCTTGTTTGGTAACCTTGGGAAGTGCACCTTTGCACCGATCGAGTATCTTTTCTTGGCTATGTTGTTACTCCACAGGAATTGAAGTTGATAAAGCCAAGATTGAAGCTATTGAGAGTTGGCCGCAGCCCAAAACGGTCACACAAGTGAGGAGTTTCTTGGCCTCGCTGGTTTCTATAGGCGCTTTGTGAGAGATTTCAGCACCATTGCTGCACCTCTCAATGAGCTTACAAAGAAGGATGTGCCTTTTGTTTGGGGTACCGCACAGAAGAAGCCTTCACGGTATTGAAAGATAAGTTGACACATGCCCTTTACTCCAACTTCCCGATTTTAATAAGACTTTTGAGCTTGAATGTGATGCTAGTGGAATTGGATTAGAGGTGTGTTATTACAAGATGGCAAACCTGTTGCATACTTTTCTCTAAAAATTGAGTGGGCCTAGTCTGAATTATTCTACTTATGATAAAGAATTATATGCTCTTGTTCGACTTTAGAAACATGGCAACATTATTTATGGCCCAAAGAATTTGTTATACATTCTGATCATGAATCTTTGAAACATATTAAAAGTCAAGCTAAACTGAATCGTAGACATGCTAAATGGGTTGAATTCATTGAGACTTTCCTTATGTCATTAAACACAAGAAGGGTAAAGAAAATGTTATTGCCGATGCATTGTCTCGTCGCTATACTATGCTTTCACAACTTGACTTCAAAATATTTGGTTTGGAGACCATCAAAGATCAATATGTGCATGATGCTGATTTTAAAGATGTATTGCAGAATTGTAAAGAAGGAAGAACATGGAACAAGTTTGTCGTTAATGATGGATTTGTGTTCCATGCTAACAAGCTATGCATTCCAGCTAGCTCCGCTCGCCTTTTGTTGTTGCAGGAGGCGATGGAGGAGGACTAATGGGACACTTTGGCGTGAAGAAGACGGAGGACGACTTGCTACACATTTCTTTTGGCCAAAGATGAGACGGATGTTGAGCGCTTTATTGCTCGCTGCACTACATGTCAAAAAGCTAAGTCACGACTCAATCCTCATGGTTTATATATGCCTTTGCTCGCACTCTAGTGTTCCTTGGGAGGATATATCTATGGACTTTGTTTTAGGTTTACCTAGAACAAAGAAGGAGGGATAGCATATTTGTTGTCGTGGATAGATTCTCTAAAATGGCACACTTTATACCATGTCATAAAAGCGATGATGTCATTAATGTTGCTGATTTGTTCTTTCGTGAAATTATTCGCTTGCATGGTGTGCCAAATACTATTGTTTCAGATCGTGATACTAAATTTCTTAGCCACTTTTGGAGATGTTTATGGGCTGTTGGGGACTAAACTGCTTTTTAGTACTACTTGTCACCCCCAAACCGATGGATAAACCAAGTAGTCAATAGAACATTGTCTACTATGCTTAGGGCTGTTCTAAAGAATAATAAGAAAATGTGGGAGGAATGCTTGCCTCATATTGAATTTGCTTATAATCGCTCATTGCATTCTACTACTAAGATGTGCCCTTTGAAGTTGTGTATGGTTTCCTACCGTGCACCTATTGATTTGTCGCTTCTTCCATCTTCGGAGAAGGTTAATTTTGATGCTAAAGAACGTGTTGAATTGATTTTAAAATGCATGAGTTAACTAAGGAAAACATTGAGCGATGAATGCTAAATATAAACTTGCTGGAGATAAGGGTAGAAAACATGTTGTGTTTGCACCGAGATCTTGTTTGGTTACATTTATGTAAGGATAGATTTCCGATTTGCGCAAATCAAAGCTAATGCCACGTGTGCTGGTCCCTTTAAGGTGTTGGAGAAAGTAAATGATAATGCATATAAACTTGAGCTGCCTCGCAGATTTTGGGGTTAGTCCCACTTTTAACATTGCAGATTTGAAGCCATATTTGGGTGAGGAAGATGAACTTCCGTCGAGGACTACTTCATTTCAAGAAGGGAGGATGATGAGGACATCAATACCATTGTTACACCCACAGCCCCCGCTGCTATACATACCGGACCAATTACTAGAGCTCACAAGACGCCAACTAAATTACTGTGTACTTTCGCTTTCTTGGTAATGATTCTAATGTTCATGAGAATATGATGTCGCTTAAATTGGATACATTTGTTTTGCTTACAAATGAAGGGCCTAGCTTGGAGAAGGATGAACATTGGAGCAAGAACAAGCATGGAGATGATGGCATGCTAAGGGGAACAAGAACGGAGTTACAAGTGATGATTTCAGACTTTGAAGCCACCATAATGAGTGCATGAAGCCTTGGACGAAATATACAAGATGCCACTTCATAAATTTCGTCCAGAGGCTATTCTAGGTGTCATTACCTTATTATTGGGCCAGCCCATGTAATTTCGAAATACATTAGTATAGGCTATTTTAGAGTCCGATGTGTGGGGAAACAAGAGATAGGGTTAGTTTCGACCCTCCACCAAGGGCCACGAAATTCACCCCTCTTCCTCCATATATACAGCCCTTAGGGCACCGCTTAGACTTTGGGTTTTGTTTAGATTAAAAGTTCGCCATAGCTGCAACTTCGCAGATTTCGCTTGTGTTCAACGACTGCATAAAGGCGCCACGTAACCCCACCTTGATCAATAAAGCTTTCATCTTATATTCGCAATATCCAGATTGCAATCTCAGCTTGCTTGTTCTTCGCTTGCTCGCAGGAAATGCACCTCGTGGTCGTTGATCGTGTTCGCGTGGTCAATAACCTCTCGAGTTGGTTTAGCGATTGCATATGCGCGACGCCCTCGCACGCTCAGAGTCGGATCGCCAAAGTCGACTTCCACCAAAGCGAAATCCACCATCTCATCGAAAGACGGACACCTTCAATATATATGTGGAAACGATATCTCCTCTATAGAGGACAAGAAATTTTGGGGCAATCAGCAAAAAGAACAAAAGGGCATTCGCACGAGAAATGAAGTACTTTCAAGGACGCCAGAAAGATATAGAATGGACTGATGTTCACTAAAACGGTCATAATTTTGTCATTCGAGTCCGTGTCGACCCATAAGTACTCAAACTGCTCACGAAGCATGCTAATCCAAAAAATACTCCCCGCTTGCGCCAGAGGCCCGAGTACCTCAAATTCAGCCTTAAGCAGACTTTTGGCCCCGAAAGTCAAAGAACATCATTCGTCGCTGTTTTTCGCATAAAGTTTCAACCCATTGGCACTTCCTTTGAAGGAAATTCAGAGATTATGTTGCTTATAGACATTAGCCCCCGGTAGGGACAAACGATCTTTTCGCAGATGCTCTATGATCCGGCAATCTCATTTGGCCAGAAATTGAAGAAAATCCAGCGCTATATGCCTTATTCTCCTTGTTTTCACCGGATGGCATGTCAGAACTCATGCGCGAAAGCCAAGAACAAAAGGGCATTCCTTGCATCGGTCAATATATATGTGGAAACGATATCTCCTCTATAGAGGACAAGAAATTTTGGGGCAATCAGCAAAAAGCGCACGAGAAAATGAAGTACTTTCAAGGACTGCCATAGAATGGACAGATGTTCACTAAAACGGTCATAATTTTGTCATTCGGAGTCCGTGTCGGACCCATAAGTACTCAAACTGCTCATGGCGAGCGCATCAATCCAAAAAATACTCCCCGCTTGCGCCAGGAGGCCCGGAGTACCCTCAAATTCAGCCTTAAGCAGGACTTTTTGGCCCTGAAAGTCAAAGAACATCATTCGTCGCTGTTTTTCGACAAGTTTCAACCCATTGGCACTTCCTTTGAAGGAAATTCAAGAGATTATGTTGCTTATAGACATTAGCCCCGGTAGGGACAAACGACCTTTCTCGCAGATGCTCTATGATCCGGCAATCTCATTTGGCCAGAATTGAAGAAAATCCAGCGGCTATATGCCTTATTCTCCTTGTTTTCACGGATGGCATGTTGTAACTCATGCGCTGAAAGCCAAGAACAAAAGGGCATTCCTGCATCGGTCAATATATATGTGGAAACGATATTCCTCTATAGAGGACAAGAAATTTTGGGGCAATCAGCAAAAAGCGCACGAGAAAATGAAGTACTTTCAAGGATTGCCATAGAATGGACAGATGTTCACTAAAACGGTCATAATTTTGTCATTCGAGTCCGTGGTCGGACCCATAAGTACTCAAACTGCTCGCCAGCGAAGCGCAAGAATCCAAAAAATACTCCCGCTTGCGCCAGAGGCCCGAGTACCTCAAATTCAGCCTTAAGCAGGACTTTTGGCCCCGAAAGTCAAAGAACATCATTCGTCGCTGTTTTTCGCACAAGTTTCAACCCATTGGCACTTCCTTTGAAGGAAATTCGAGAGATTATGTTGCTTATAGACATTAGCCCCCGGTAGGGACAAACGCATTTTCGCAGATGCTCTATGATCCGCAATCTCATTTGGCCAGAATTGAAGAAAATCCAGCGGCTATATGCCTTATTCTCCTTGTTTTCACCGGATGGCATGTCAGAACTCATGCGCGTGAAAGCCAAGAACAAAAGGGCATTCCTGCATCGGTCAATATATATGTGGAAACGATATTCCTCTATAGAGGACAAGAAATTTTGGGGCAATCAGCAAAAAGCGCACGAGAAAATGAAGTACTTTCAAGGACTGCCATAGAATGGACAGATGTTCACTAAAACGGTCATAATTTTGTCATTCGAGTCCGTGGTCGGACCCATAAGTACTCAAACTGCTCACAAGAGCACGCAAAATCCAAAAATACTCCCCGCTTGCGCCAGAGGCCCGAGTACCTCAAATTCAGCCTTAAGGTGACTTTTGGCCCCGAAAGTCAAAGAACATCATTCGTCGCTGTTTTTCGCACAAGTTTCAACCCATTGGCACTTCCTTTGAAGGAAATTCAAGAGATTATGTTGCTTATAGACATTAGCCCCGGTAGGGACAAACGATTTTCTCGCAGATGCTCTATGATCCGGCAATCTCATTTGGCCAGAATTGAAGAAAATCCAGCGCTATATGCCTTATTCTCCTTGTTTTCGCCGGATGGCATGTCAGAACTCATGCGCGGAAAGCCAAGAACAAAAGGGCATTCCTGGCATCAGTCAATATATATGTGGAAACGATATCTCCTCTATAGAGGACAAGAAATTTTGGGGCAATCAGGCAAAAAGCGCACGAGAAAATGAAGTACTTTCAAGGATTGCCATAGAATGGACAGATGTTCACTAAAACGGTCATAATTTTGTCATTCGGAGTCCGTGTCGGACCCACAAGTACTCAAACTGCTCATGGCGAGCACGCGAATCCAAAAATACTCCCCGCTTGCGCCAGAGGCCCGAGTACCTCAAATTCAGCCTTAAGCAGGACTTTTGGCCCCGAAAGTCAAAGAACATCATTCGTCGCTGTTTTTCGACAAGTTTCAACCCATTGGCACTTCCTTTTGAAGGAAATTCAAGAGATTATGTTGCTTATAGACATTAGCCCCTCGGTAGGGACAAACGCATTTTCTCGCAGATGCTCTATGATCCGGCAATCTCATTTGGCCAGAAATTGAAGAAAATCCAAAGCGCTATATGCCTTATTCTCCTTGTTTTCACCGGATGGCATGTCAGAACTCATGCGCATGAAAGCCAAGAACAAAAGGGCATTCCCTGCATCGGTCAATATATATGTGGAAACGATATTCCTCTATAGAGGACAAGAAATTTTGGGGCAATCAGCAAAAGCGCACGAGAAAATGAAGTACTTTCAAGGACCGCCATAGAATGGACAGATGTTCACTAAAACGGTCATAATTTTGTCATTCGAGTCCGTGTCGGACCCATAAGTACTCAAACTGCTCATGGCGAGCACGCGAATCCAAAAATACTCCCCGCTTGCGCCAGAGGCCCGAGTACCTCAAATTCAGCCTTAAGCAGACTTTTGGCCCCGAAAGTCAAAGAACATCATTCGTCATTGTTTTTCGACAAGTTTCAACCCATTGGCACTTCCTTTTGAAGGAAATTCAAGAGATTATGTTGCTTATAGACATTAGCCCCTCGGTAGGGACAAACGCATCTTTCTCGCAGATGCTCTATGATCCGCAATCTCATTTGGCCATAATTGAAGAAAATCCAGCAGCTATATGCCTTATTCTCCTTGTTTTCACGGATGGCATGTCAGAACTCATGCGCGAAAGCCAAGAACAAAAGGGCATTCCTGCATCGGTCAATATATATGTGGAAACGATATTCCTCTATAGAGGACAAGAAATTTTGGGGCAATCAGCAAAAAGCGCACGAGAAAATGAAGTACTTTCAAGGACCGCCATAGAATGGACAGATGTTCACTAAAACGGTCATAATTTTGTCATTCGAGTCCGTGGTCGACCCATAAGTACTCAAACTGCTCGCCACGAGCATGCGAATCCAAAAATACTCCCGCTTGCGCCAGAGGCCCGAGTACCTCAAATTCAGCCTTAAGGACTTTTGGCCCCGAAAGTCAAAGAACATCATTCGTCATGTTTTTCGACAAGTTTCAACCCATTGGCACTTCCTTTGAAGGAAATTCGAGAGATTATGTTGCTTATAGACATTAGCCTCGGTAGGGACAAACGCATTTTTCGCAGATGCTCTATGATCCGGCAATCTCATTTGGTCAGAATTGAAGAAAATCCAGCAGCTATATGCCTTATTCTCCTTGTTTTCACCGGATGGCATGTCAGAACTCATGCGCGAAAGCCAAGAACAAAAGGGCATTCCTGCATCGGTCAATATATATGTGGAAACGATATTCCTCTATAGAGGACAAGAAATTTTGGGGCAATCAGCAAAAAGCGCACGAGAAAATGAAGTACTTTCAAGGACTGCCATAGAATGGACAGATGTTCACTAAAACGGTCATAATTTTGTCATTCGAGTCCGTGTCGGACCCATAAGTACTAAACTGCTCATGCGAGCACGCTAATCCAAAAATACTCCCCGCTTGCGCCAGAGGCCCGAGTACCTCAAATTCAGCCTTAAGCAGACTTTTGGCCCCGAAAGTCAAAGAACATCATTCGTCATTGTTTTTCGACAAGTTTCAACCCATTGGCACTTCCTTTGAAGGAAATTCGAGAGATTATGTTGCTTATAGACATTAGCCCCCGGTAGGGACAAACGATTTTCGCAGATGCTCTATGATCCGCAATCTCATTTGGTCAGAATTGAAGAAAATCCAAATGCTATATGCCTTATTCTCCTTGTTTTCACCGGATGGCATGTCAGAACTCATGCGCGTGAAAGCCAAGAACAAAAGGGCATTCCTTGCATCGGTCAATATATATGTGGAAACGATATCTCCTCTATAGAGGACAAGAAATTTTGGGGCAATCAAGCAAAAGGAGCATGAGAAAATGAAGTACTTTCAAGGACTGCCATAGAATGGACAGATGTTCACTAAAACGGTCATAATTTTGTCATTCGGAGTCCGTGTCGGACCCATAAGTACTCAAACTGCTCGCTACGAGCATGCGAATCCAAAAAATACTCCCTGCTTGCGCCAGGAGGCCCGGAGTACCCTCAAATTCAGCCTTAAGCAGACTTTTGGCCCCGAAAGTCAAAGAACATCATTCGTCATTGCTTTTTCGACAAGTTTCAACCCATTGGCACTTCCTTTGAAGGAAATTCGAGAGATTATGTTGCTTATAGACATTAGCCCCGGTAGGGACAAACGATTTTCTCGCAGATGCTCTATGATCCGCAATCTCATTTGGTCAGAATTGAAGAAAATCCAGCGGCTATATGCCTTATTCTCCTTGTTTTCACCGGATGGCATGTCAGAACTCATGCGCTGAAAGCCAAGAACAAAAGGGCATTCCTGCATCGGTCAATATATATGTGGAAACGATATCTCCTCTATAGAGGACAAGAAATTTTGGGGCAATCAGCAAAAAGCGCACGAGAAAATGAAGTACTTTCAAGGACTGCCATAGAATGGACAGATGTTCACTAAAACGGTCATAATTTTGTCATTCGAGTCCGTGTCGGACCCATAAGTACTAAACTGCTCACAAGCAGCATGCTAATCCAAAAATACTCCACGCTTGCGCCAGAGGCCCGAGTACCTCAAATTCAGCCTTAAGCAGACTTTTGGCCCCGAAAGTCAAAGAACATCATTCGTCATTGTTTTTCGACAAGTTTCAACCCATTGGCACTTCCTTTGAAGGAAATTCAAGAGATTATGTTGCTTATAGACATTAGCCCTCTCGGTAGGGACAAACGATTTTCTCGCAGATGCTCTATGATCCGGCAATCTCATTTGGTCAGAATTGAAGAAAATCCAGCGCTATATGCCTTATTCTCCTTGTTTTCACGGATGGCATGTCAGAACTCATGCGCGGAAAGCCAAGAACAAAAGGGCATTCCTGCATCGGTCAATATATATGTGGAAACGATATCTCCTCTATAGAGGACAAGAAATTTTGGGGCAATCAGCAAAAAGCGCACGAGAAAATGAAGTACTTTCAAGGACCGCCATAGAATGGACAGATGTTCACTAAAACGGTCATAATTTTGTCATTCGAGTCCGTGTCGGACCCATAAGTACTCAAACTGCTCAAGGCGAGCATGCTAATCCAAAAATACTCCACGCTTGCGCCAGAGGCCCGAGTACCTCAAATTCAGCCTTAAGCAGGACTTTTGGCCCCGAAAGTCAAAGAACATCATTCGTCGCTGTTTTCGCATAAGTTTCAACCCATTGGCACTTCCTTTGAAGGAAATTCGAGAGATTATGTTGCTTATAGACATTAGCCCCCGGTAGGGACAAACGATTTTTCGCAGATGCTCTATGATCCGCAATCTCATTTGGCCATAAATTGAAGAAAATCCAGCGCTATATGCCTTATTCTCCTTGTTTTCACGGATGGCATGTCAGAACTCATGCGCGTGAAAGCCAAGAACAAAAGGGCATTCCTGGCATCGGTCAATATATATGTGGAAACGATATCTCCTCTATAGAGGACAAGAAATTTTGGGGCAATCAGGCAAAAAGCGCACGAGAAAATGAAGTACTTTCAAGGATTGCCATAGAATGGACAGATGTTCACTAAAACGGTCATAATTTTGTCATTCGGAGTCCGTGTCGGACCCATAAGTACTCAAACTGCTCATGTGAGCGCGCGAATCCAAAAAATACTCCCCGCTTGCGCCAGAGGCCCGAGTACCTCAAATTCAGCCTTAAGGTGACTTTTGGCCCCGAAAGTCAAAGAACATCATTCGTCGCTGTTTTTCGACAAGTTTCAACCCATTGGCACTTCCTTTGAAGGAAATTCAGAGATTATGTTGCTTATAGACATTAGCCCCTCGGTAGGGACAAACGTATTTTCTCGCAGATGCTCTATGATCCGCAATCTCATTTGGCCAGAATTGAAGAAAATCCAGCGCTATATGCCTTATTCTCCTTGTTTTCACGGATGGCATGTCAGAACTCATGCGCGGAAAGCCAAGAACAAAAGGGCATTCCTGCATCGGTCAATATATATGTGGAAACGATATTCCACTATAGAGGACAAGAAATTTTGGGGCAATCAGCAAAAAGCGACGAGAAAATGAAGTACTTTCAAGGATTGCCATAGAATGGACAGATGTTCACTAAAACGGTCATAATTTTGTCATTCGAGTCCGTGGTCGGACCCATAAGTACTCAAACTGCTCACCAGAGCAGCATGCGAATCCAAAAATACTCCGCTTGCGCCAGAGGCCCGAGTACCTCAAATTCAGCCTTAAGCAGGACTTTTGGCCCCGAAAGTCAAAGAACATCATTCGTCATTGTTTTTCGACAAGTTTCAACCCATTGGCACTTCCTTTGAAGGAAATTCGAGAGATTATGTTGCTTATAGACATTAGCCCCTCGGTAGGGACAAACGTATTTTTCTCGCAGATGCTCTATGATCCGGCAATCTCATTTGGCCAGAATTGAAGAAAATCCAGCGGCTATATGCCTTATTCTCCTTGTTTTCACCGGATGGCATGTCAGAACTCATGCGCGTGAAAGCCAAGAACAAAAGGGCATTCCTCGCATCGGTCAATATATATGTGGAAACGATATTCCTCTATAGAGGACAAGAAATTTTGGGGCAATCAGCAAAAAGCGACGAGAAAATGAAGTACTTTCAAGGACCGCCATAGAATGGACAGATGTTCACTAAAACGGTCATAATTTTGTCATTCGAGTCCGTGTCGGACCCATAAGTACTCAAACTGCTCATGGCGAGCACGCGAATCCAAAAATAATCCCCGCTTGTGCCAGAGGCCCGAGTACCTCAAATTCAGCCTTAAGCAGGACTTTTGGCCCCGAAAGTCAAAGAACATCATTCGTCGCTGTTTTTCGACAAGTTTCAACCCATTGGCACTTCCTTTGAAGGAAATTCAAGAGATTATGTTGCTTATAGACATTAGCCCCCGGTAGGGACAAACGACCTTTCTCGCAGATGCTCTATGATCCGCAATCTCATTTGGCCATAAATTGAAGAAAATCCAGCTGCTATATGCCTTATTCTCCTTGTTTTCACGGATGGCATGTCAGAACTCATGCGCGTGAAAGCCAAGAACAAAAGGGCATTCCTGCATCGGTCAATATATATGTGGAAACGATATTCCTCTATAGAGGACAAGAAATTTTGGGGCAATCAGCAAAAAGCGCACGAGAAAATGAAGTACTTTCAAGGACCGCCATAGAATGGACAGATGTTCACTAAAACGGTCATAATTTTGTCATTCGAGTCCGTGGTCGGACCCATAAGTACTCAAACTGCCACATGCGAGCATGCGAATCCAAAAATACTCCACGCTTGCGCCAGAGGCCCGAGTACCTCAAATTCAGCCTTAAGCAGACTTTTGGCCCCGAAAGTCAAAGAACATCATTCGTCATTGCTTTTCGACAAGTTTCAACCCATTGGCACTTCCTTTGAAGGAAATTCAAGAGATTATGTTGCTTATAGACATTAGCCCCCGGTAGGGACAAACGCATTTTCTCAGAGATGCTCTATGATCCGCAATCTCATTTGGCCAGAATTGAAGAAAATCCAATGGCTATATGCCTTATTCTCCTTGTTTTCACCGGATGGCATGTCAGAACTCATGCGCGAAAGCCAAGAACAAAAGGGCATTCCTGCATCGGTCAATATATATGTGGAAACGATATCTCCTCTATAGAGGACAAGAAATTTTGGGGCAATCAGCAAAAAGCGCACGAGAAAATGAAGTACTTTCAAGGATTGCCATAGAATGGACAGATGTTCACTAAAACGGTCATAATTTTGTCATTCGAGTCCGTGGTCGGACCCATAAGTACTAAACTGCTCACGCATGCGCGCATGCAAATCCAAAAATACTCCCCGCTTGCGCCAGAGGCCCGGAGTACCTCAAATTCAGCCTTAAGGTGACTTTTGGCCCCGAAAGTCAAAGAACATCATTCGTCGCTTGTTTTTCGACAAGTTTCAACCCATTGGCACTTCCTTTTGAAGGAAATTCAAGAGATTATGTTGCTTATAGACATTAGCCCCCGGTAGGGACAAACGATTTTTCTCGCAGATGCTCTATGATCCGCAATCTCATTTGGTCAGAATTGAAGAAAATCCAGCGCTATATGCCTTATTCTCCTTGTTTTCACGGATGGCATGTCAGAACTCATGCGCGAAAGCCAAGAACAAAAGGGCATTCCTGCATCGGTCAATATATATGTGGAAACGATATCTCCTCTATAGAGGACAAGAAATTTTGGGGCAATCAGCAAAAAGCGCACGAGAAAATGAAGTACTTTCAAGGACCGCCATAGAATGGACAGATGTTCACTAAAACGGTCATAATTTTGTCATTCGAGTCCGTGTCGACCCATAAGTACTCAAACTGCTCACAAGCAGCGAGCACGCTAATCCAAAAATACTCCACGCTTAGGAGGCCCGAGTACCTCAAATTCAGCCTTAAGCAGACTTTTGGCCCCGAAAGTCAAAGAACATCATTCGTCGCTGTTTTTTCGACAAGTTTCAACCCATTGGCACTTCCTTTTGAAGGAAATTCAAGAGATTATGTTGCTTATAGACATTAGCCCCTCGGTAGGGACAAACGTATTTTTTCGCAGATGCTCTATGATCCGCAATCTCATTTGGTCAGAATTGAAGAAAATCCAGCGCTATATGCCTTATTCTCCTTGTTTTCACGGATGGCATGTCAGAACTCATGCGCGCGAAAGCCAAGAACAAAAGGGCATTCCTGCATCGGTCAATATATATGTGGAAACGATATTCCTCTATAGAGGACAAGAAATTTTGGGGCAATCAGCAAAAAGCGACGAGAAAATGAAGTACTTTCAAGGATTGCCATAGAATGGACAAATGTTCACTAAAACGGTCATAATTTTGTCATTCGAGTCCGTGTCGGACCCATAAGTACTAAACTGCTCGCAAGGCGAGCGCGCTAAATCCAAAAATACTACCCGCTATGCCAGAGGCCCGGAGTACCTCAAATTCAGCCTTAAGCAGACTTTTGGCCTCGAAAGTCAAAGAACATCATTCGTCGCTGTTTTTCAAACAAGTTTCAACCCATTGGCACTTCCTTTTGAAGGAAATTCGAGAGATTATGTTGCTTATAGACATTAGCCCCCGGTAGGGACAAACGATTTTCTCGCAGATGCTCTATGATCCGGCAATCTCATTTGGTCAGAATTGAAGAAAATCCAACATGGCATGTCAGAACTCATGCGCGTTGAACAAAAGGGCATTCTCGCATCGGTCAATATATATGTGGAAACGATATCTTGATGAGGACATCAATACCATTGTTACACCCACAGCCCCACGCCGCTATACATACATACCGACCAATTACTAGAGCTCACAAGACGCCAACTAAATTACTGTGTACTTTCGCTTTGGTAATGATTCTAATGTTCATGAGAATATGATGTCGCTTAAATTGGATACATTTGTTTTGCTTACAAATGAAGGGCCTAGCTTGGAGAAGGATGAACATTGGAGCAAGAACACACATGGAGATGATGGCATGCTAAGGGGATCAAGAACGGAGTTACAAGTGATGATTTCAGACTTTGAAGCCACCATAATGAGTGCATGAAGCCTTGGACGAAATATACAAGATGCCACTTCATAAATTTCGTCCCATAGGCTATTCTAGGTGCTGCACACCTTATTATTGGGCCAGCCCATGTAATTTCGAAATACATTAGTATAGGCTATTTTAGAGTCCAGATGTGTGGGGAAACAAGAGATAGGGTTAGTTTCGACCCTCCACCAAGGGCCACGAAATTCACCCCTCTTCCTCCATATATACAGCCCTTAGGGCACCGCTTAGACTTTGGGTTTTGTTTAGATTAAAAGTTCGCCATAGCTGCAACTTCACAGATTTCGCTTGTGTTCAACGACTGCATAAAGGCGCCACGTAACCCCACCTTGATCAATAAAGCTTTCATCTTATATTCGCAATATCCAGATTGCAATCTCAGCTTGCTTGTTCTTCGCTTGCTCGCAGGAAATGACCTCGTGGTCGTTGATCGTGTTCGCGCGGGTCAATAACCTCTCGAGTTGGTTTAGCGACATATAAGGCGCGACGCCCTCGCACGCTCAGAGTCGGATCGCCAAAGTCGACTTCCACCAAAGCGAAATCCACCATCTCATCGAAAGACGGACACCTTTGCCTCTATCAAGTGGTATCGATTTCCAGTGTTGCTCGTGAGATTTTACAGCTTTTCGAGTTTAGATCGAGTCTGTTCTTCATACCTATAGTCCACTTAAAAAGCCAAAAAAATTAGGTTAGTTCATCATATCCGAACCAATCTGAGCCTTTGCATAATCTTTTCTCAGATTTGCGTTTGTTGAATTTATGTTGCATCGCCGTGTCTAGTTGCTGGTCTTAGAGTCTAGTCTTTAGAGTTTCGAAGTTCGTCATAAGTTGTCACGCCGCCGCCGCCCATCATCATCGCCTCGCCATCTACCACCACCGCTTATCCGCCACCGCCAAATCGCTACCACCACCGCTATCATATACCACCACCGACATATACCACCACCATATATCCACCACCAATCCGAAGTTCCTTGCATATTAGATTTGTTTTCGGATCCATCTAGTTTCCGATTCGTGTTTCCTTGTCCGAGTAGGTTTCGATTCCAGCAATCTTTTGTCAGTCCAGAGAAGAGGTTGGTTTCAAAAAAAAAAAAAGAGTCCGAAACCACCTCCGCTTAGGCCCAAAATTTTCCAAAACGCACGGATAAAAAAATTTTCGCTATCCTATTTTTAGGTGTTTCTGCCGATTGAGACAACAAGAAGAAGAAAGTTTTTTGACCTGCTTCAGCTTTTGGGTCCACAAAATGAAAAAAAAAAAAAAAGTCGAAAAAATTTCGTGCCCATCCCGCATTGACCTGGAAGAGTTTTGAGACACTCGCCATTATAGTGATTTTTCGCAAAAAAAAGCAAAAAGAGCAAAAAAAAAAAAAAGCGCGAAAAAAATTCAGAGTGTGCTTTTCCTTGTTTACGCAGCACCGTGATTTTGTTAGTGTTCTAGGCTCGCCTCTAGCACGGTTCAGCCTAGGACCAAAGACAAGACCGCTGCTGAGCGCTTATTCAACTTTGCATCTCTCGAATTGATTATTGTCAATTTTTTTGCTACCATATTATAAGCCTTCCCAGCTCCACATACATCTACGCTGTATGCTTGATTCTCCCCGTAATCGCTATATCCAAGCTTTGAGAGTTTTGACTACAACGGTTGCCGATCACCACCGCCGGGGTAAGAACCGTAAGAATTTGAGATTTGCTTGACGGATTTGTGACACACCACCACCACCACTTCTTAGTAGTCCAGAGGATCATATTCTTGTGTGTTTCTATTGTCGCTAACCATGGCAGGATCACAATCCGATGAGACTGATTGGGAGAACTCGACTAACAAACAGCTACATGATAAGTTTCAAAGAAATGATGATTGGACAGTGCAAGATGTGGTAAACAGATTTGACGAGGCCATGGAGAAGATAGATGGCATTGAGAAGACGCTTGAAACAAAGCTTGATAGCAAGTTTGATGAATTGCTCGCTGCTTTCCACAACCACCGCCGGCTGCACCTATCGCACCTCTCGAACGACAACAACTACGCCTTTCCGAATCAAGATGGACGAGCTCAACGGTTCCTATTGAGCCAGACAAAATTCGTGCCGCCATTGCCATCGCTGTTGGTGCTTTTTGGCTCCTCGCCATCGCTGCTGCCGGTACCGAGGAGGATGATGAGTATGGGGAGATTATGAGGATGAGGTTGATCAACATCGTAACTACGCAAACCACCAAAGACCACAACCACCAGTGTCGCCCACATGCAAATAATGGCAATGTTAGGGCTCCTCAGTACGAGATCATGACCATCTCCCTAAACTGAAATTGAATATTCCACCATTTGAGGGTAGATATGTTCCTCGATATATATCTTACTTGGGAGTTAGAAACCAACAACGATTTACATGTTTACAATATCCCGAGGAGAGACGGTGTTCTCGCTCATTGCTTGTGCTTTCACTAGCTTTGCATGTGTTTGGTGGTCTCAACATTGTAGATTATATCCTGCTCCAGCCACTTGGGCTGCTTTGAAAACTGCTATGCGACTCATTGGTTCCACCATATTATCAACGTGAATTACTTCAAAATTGCAGCGCTTAAGACAAGGAAAAATTTGTAGAAGAATATTATCGAATTACAAACCGGCTTGATTAGATGTGGTATTGTTGAGGAGAATGAAGCTATGCTTGCACGCTTTCGGGTGGATTAAATAGAGAGATTCGCACCATTCTAGACTATAAGGATTATAATAATATCACTGCTTATTCCATCTTGCTTGTAAAGTCGAACGTGAAGTGCAGTGATCGATGTGCATTGGCGCCGCACTAACTTTTCTCGCAGGTCGACCTTCATCATGGACACCACGCATCATCTACTTCCACCGCACCATCACCTCCTTCAGGTGCCACCTCCAACCGTGATACAAGAAAGCAGCACAACCACCACTATCTCGCCAAGAGCACACCGCCGGCCTCGCACAGAGCTCTTCTTCTTCCATGGCGCCAACAGGCACACAAGTGATATTATTTGTCGTCATGTAAGGGAAGAGGACATTTTATGAGAGAATGCAAATCTCAGCGCAGATGATTGCTACCGAGGATGGTGGGTATGAGTCCGCTTAGTGACTATGATGAGGAGACTTTGGCTCTTATTACACATGAGGAACACGGTGGAGATGATTCTGATCATGAGACACAATACATGGCTGTCAAGATGCCGACAGTATGAATGTTTAGTTGCTCAACGTGTTTTGAGTGTGCAAGTTACACAAGTCGAGCAAAATCAGAGGCATAATTTGTTCCATACAAAGGAGTTGTGAAGGAACGCTCTATTCAAGGCCATCATAGATGGAGGGAGCTGCAACAACTTGGCTAGCATGGAGATGGTGGAGAAGCTATCTCTCACCACAAGACCACATCCACATCCTTACTACATCCAATGGTTCAACAACAGCGCAAGGTGAAGGTAACACGCATCGCTCGTGTGCATTTTAGTATCTCTACATATGCTGATTATGTTGATTGTGATGTGGTACCTATGCAAGCATGTTCCTTGTTACTTGGTAGACCATGGCAATTTGATAAAATTTCAGACACCATGGTAGAAACAATCAAGATACTCTTGTTCATAAGGATAAAATATTACTTTGCTTCCTATGACTCCTCGAGTCCATTTTGAAAGATGATATTAATAGAGCTAATAAAGCAAAACAGAGAAAATAAGAGTGAAAATCAGATTGTGGCAAAAGAATTTGAGCAACACATGAAGCCTAATAATAAACCATCTATCGTTGCTTCTGAAATTAAATTGAAAAGTGCATGTTTACTTGCCACCAAATCTGATATTGATGAGCTAGATTTTAGCAAATCTATTTGCTATGCTTTTGTGTGCAAAGAGGCATTATTTTCATTCGAGGACGGTTTTCCTTTTGCCCCCGCTGTCACTAACATTTTGCAGAGTTCACGACGCCTTTCCACAAGACGCACACCGGATTACCACCTATTCGAGGGATTGAGCATCAAATTGACTTAATTCCCGCATCATTACCCAACCGCACCATACCGCACTAATCCAGAGGAGACGAAGGAGATTATGCGCCAAGTACAGTGAGCTGCTCGACAAAGGTTATATACGCCAATCCCTTTAGTCCTTGTGTTGTTCCTATTATTCTAGTGCCGAAAAAGGATGGTACGCCACGATGTGTGTTGATTGTAGAGGCATCAATAATATTACTATTCGTTATCGCCACCCTATTCCTAGGCTAGATGATATGCTTGATGAATTGAGTGGCTCTACAATATTCTCCAAAGTTGATTTATGAGTGGATACCATCAAATTCGTATGAAATTGGGAGATGAATGGAAAACAGCATTTAAAACTAAGTTTGGATTATATGAGTGGTTAGTCATGCCTTTGGGTTAACTAATGCACCTAGTACTTTCATGAGATTAATGAACTAAGTTTTACGTGCTTTCATTGGACGATTTGTGGTAGTCTATTTTGATGATATACCGATTTATAGCAAATCTTTGGAAGAACATTTGGAACATTTACGTGTTGTTTTTAATGCTCTACGTGATGCACGCTTGTTTGGTAACCTTGGGAAGTGCACCTTTGCACCGAATCGAGTATCTTTTCTTGGCTATGTTGTTACTCCACAGGAATTGAAGTTGATAAAGCCAAGATTGAAGCTATTGAGAGTTGGCCGCAGCCCAAAACGGTCACACAAGTGAGGAGTTTCTTGGCCTCGCTGGTTTCTATAGGCGCTTTGTGAGAGATTTCAGCACCATTGTCTGCACCTCTCAACGAGCTTACAAAGAAGGATGTGCCTTTGTTTGGGGTACCGCACAGAAGAAGCCTTCACGGTATTGAAAGCTAAGTTGACACATGCCCTTTACTCCAACTTCCGATTTTAATAAGACTTTTGAGCTTGAATGTGATGCTAGTGGAATTGGATTAGAGGTGTGTTATTACAAGATGGCAAACCTGTTGCATACTTTTCTCAAAAATTGAGGGCCTAGTCTGAATTACTTCTACTTATGATAAAGAATTATATGCTCTTGTTCGACTTTAGAAACATGGCAACATTATTTATGGCCCAAAGAATTTGTTATACATTCTGATCATGAATCTTTGAAACATATTAAAAGTCAAGCTAAACTGAATCGTAGACATGCTAAATGGGTTGAATTCATTGAGACTTTCCTTATGTCATTAAACACAAGAAGGGTAAAGAAAATGTTATTGTCGATGCATTGTCTCGTCGCTATACTATGCTTTCACAACTTGACTTCAAAATATTTGGTTTGGAGACCATCAAAGATCAATATGTGCATGATGCTGATTTTAAAGATGTATTGCAGAATTGTAAAGAAGGAAGAACATGGAACAAGTTTGTCGTTAATGATGGATTTGTGTTCCGTGCTAACAAGCTATGCATTCCAAATAGCTCCGCTCGCCTTTTGTTGTTGCAGGAGGCGATGGAGGAGGACTAATGGGACACTTTGGCGTGAAGAAGACGGAGGACGATTTGCTACACATTTCTTTTGGCCAAAGATGAGACGGATGTTGAGCGCTTTATTGCTCGCTGCACTACATGTCAAAAAGCTAAGTCACGACTCAATCCTCATGGTTTATATATGCCTTTGCCTGTACCTAGTGTTCCTTGGGAGCATATATCTATGGACTTTGTTTTAGGTTTACCTAGAACAAAGAAGGGGAGGGATAGCCTATTTGTTGTCGTGGATAGATTCTCGAAAATGGCACACTTTATACCATGTCATAAACGCGATGATGCTGCTAATGTTGCTGATTTGTTCTTTCGTGAAATTATTCGCTTGCATGGTGTGCCAAATACTATTGTTTCAGATCGTGATACTAAATTTCTTAGCCACTTTTGGAGATGTTTATGGGCTGTTGGGGACTAAACTGCTTTTAGTACTACTTGTCACCCCCAAACCGATGGATAAACCAAGTAGTCAATAGAACATTGTCTACTATGCTTAGGGCTGTTCTAAAGAATAATAAGAAAATGTGGGAGGAATGCTTGCCTCATATTGAATTTGCTTATAATCGCTCATTGCATTCTACTACTAAGATGTGCCCTTTGAAGTTGTGTATGGTTTCCTACCTCGCACCTATTGATTTGTCGCTTCTTCCATCTTCGGAGAAGGTTAATTTTGATGCTAAAGAACGTGCTGAATTGATTTTAAAATGCATGAGTTAACTAAGGAAAACATTGAGCGATGAATGCTAAATATAAACTTGTCGGAGATAAGGGTAGAAAACATGTTGTGTTTGCACCGGAGATCTTGTTTGGTTACATTTATGTAAGGATAGATTTCCGATTTGCGCAAATCAAAGCTAATGCCACGTGTCGCTGGTCCCTTTAAGGTGTTGGAGAAAGTAAATGATAATGCATATAAACTTGAGCTGCCCGCAGATTTTGGGGTTAGTCCCACTTTTAACATTGCAGATTTGAAGCCATATTTGGGTGAGGAAGATGAACTTCCGCCGAGGATGACTTCATTTCAAGAAGGGAGGATGATGAGGACATCAATACCATTGTTACACCCACAGCCCCGCCGCTATACATACCGGACCAATTACTAGAGCTCACAAGACGCCAACTAAATTACCAGTACTTTCGCTTTTGGTAATGATTCTAATGTTCATGAGAATATGATGTCGCTTAAATTGGATACATTTGTTTTGCTTACAAATGAAGGGCCTAGCTTGGAGAAGGATGAACATTGGAGCAAGAACACACATGGAGTTGATGGCATGCTAAGGGGATCAAGAACGGAGTTACAAGTGATGATTTCAGACTTTGAAGCCACCATAAGGAGTGCATGAAGCCTTGGACGAAATATACAAGATGCCACTTCATAATATTCGCCCATAGGCTATTCTAGGTGCAACATCACCTTATTATTGGGCCAGCCCATGTAATTTCGAAATACATTAGTATAGGCTATTTTAGAGTCCGATGTGGGGAAACAAGAGATAGGGTTAGTTTCGACCCTCCACCAAGGGCCACGAAATTCACCCCTCTTCCTCCATATATACAGCCCTTAGGGCACCGCTTAGACTTGGGTTTTGTTTAGATTAAAAGTTCGCCATAGCTGCAACTTCGCAGCATTTCGCTTGTGTTCAACGACTGCATAAAGGCGCCACAGTAACCCCACCTTGATCAATAAAGCTTTCATCTTATATTCGCAATATCCAGATTGCAATCTCAGCTTGCTTGTTCTTCGCTTGCTCGCAGGAAATAGACCTCGTGGTCGTTGATCGTGTTCGCGTGGGTCAATAACCTCCTCGGAGTTGGTTTAGCGACATAAGGCGCGACGCCCTCGCACGCTCAGAGTCGGATCGCCAAAGTCGACTTCCACCAAAGCGAAAATCCACCATCTCATCGAAAGACGGACACCTTTGCCTCTATCAAATCCAGCTGCTATATGCCTTATTCTCCTTGTTTTCACGGATGGTATGATGACTCCTACAAAAGGGCATTCTCCTCAATATATATATGACGATATCTCCTCTATAGAGGATTTTTGGGGCAATCAGCAAAAAGCGCACGAGAAAATGAAGTACTTTCAAGGATTGCCATAGAAAGGACAAATGTTCACTAAAACGGTCATAATTTTGTCATTCGAGTCCGTGTCGGAACCATAAGTACTCAAACGTCGCCAAAGCACGAATCCAAAAAATTCTACCCGCTTGCACCAGAGGCCCGAGTACCTCAAATTCAGCCTTAAGTTTTGGCCTCGAACCCAAAGAACATCATTCCTTTTTTCGCAAAGTTTCAACCCATTGGCACTTCCTTTGAAGGAAATTCGAGAGATTATGTTGCTTATAGACATTAGCCCCTCGGTAGGGACAAACGTACCTTTCTGCAGATGCTCTATGATCCGCAATCTCATTTGGCCATAAATTGAAGAAAATCCAGCTGCTATATGCCTTATTCTCCTTGTTTTCGCCGATGGCATGTCAGAACTCATGCGCGGAAAGCCAAGAACAAAAGGGCATTCCTTGCATCGGTCAATATATATGTGGAAACGATATCTCCTCTATAGAGGACAAGAAATTTGGGGGCAGTCAGGCAAAAAGCGCACGAGAAAATGAAGTACATTCAAGGACTGCCATAGAATGGACAGATGTTCACTCAAACGGTCATAATTTTGTCATTCGGAGTCCGTGTCGGACCCATAAGTACTCAAACTGCTCGTGGAGAGCACGCGAATCCAAAAATATACTCCACGCTTGCGCCAGGAGGCCCGGAGTACCTCAAATTCAGCCTTAAGGTGACTTTTTGCCCCGAAAGTCAAAGAACATCATTCGTCGCTGTTTTTCAGACAAGTTTCAACCCATTGGCACTTCCTTTGAAGGAAATTCGAGAGATTATGTTGCTTATAGACATTAGCCTCTCGGTAGGGACAAACGACTTTTCGCAGATGCTCTATGATCCGGCAATCTCATTTGGCCATAAATTGAAGAAAATCCAGCGGCTATATGCCTTATTCTCCTTGTTTTCACGGATGGCATGTCAGAAACTCATGCGCGGAAAGCCAAGAACAAAAGGGCATTCCTTGCATCGGTCAATATATATGTGGAAACGATATTCTCTATAGAGGACAAGAAATTTTGGGGCAATCAGCAAAAGCGCACGAGAAAATGAAGTACTTTCAAGGACCGCCATAGAATGGACAGATGTTCACTAAAACGGTCATAATTTTGTCATTCGAGTCCGTGGTTGACCCATAAGTACTAAACTGCTCATGCAGCACGCGAATCCAAAAATACTCCCGCTTGCCAGAGGCCCGAGTACCTCAAATTCAGCCTTAAGGTGACTTTTGGCCCCGAAAGTCAAAGAACATCATTCGTCGCTGTTTTTCGACAAGTTTCAACCCATTGGCACTTCCTTTGAAGGAAATTCAAGAGATTATGTTGCTTATAGACATTAGCCCCCGGTAGGGACAAACGATTTTTCGCAGATGCTCTATGATCCGGCAATCTCATTTGGCCATAAATTGAAGAAAATCCAGCGGCTATATGCCTTATTCTCCTTGTTTTCACGGATGGCATGTCAGTAACTCATGCGCGGAAAGCCAAGAACAAAAGGGCATTCCTGCATCGGTCAATATATATGTGGAAACGATATTCCTCTATAGAGGACAAGAAATTTTGGGGCAATCAGCAAAAGCGCACGAGAAAATGAAGTACTTTCAAGGACGCCATAGAATGGACAGATGTTCACTAAAACGGTCATAATTTTGTCATTCGAGTCCGTGTCGACCCATAAGTACTCAAACTGCCATGGCGAGCACGCGAATCCAAAAATATACTCCACGCTTGCGCCAGAGGCCCGAGTACCTCAAATTCAGCCTTAAGCAGGACTTTTTGGCCCGAAAAGTCAAAGAACATCATTCGTCGCTGTTTTTCGACAAGTTTCAACCCATTGGCACTTCCTTTGAAGGAAATTCGAGAGATTATGTTGCTTATAGACATTAGCCCTCGGTAGGGACAAACGATTTTCTCGCAGATGCTCTATGATCCGGCAATCTCATTTGGCCATAAATTGAAGAAAATCCAGCGCTATATGCCTTATTCTCCTTGTTTTCACGGATGGCATGTCAGAACTCATGCGCGGAAAGCCAAGAACAAAAGGGCATTCCCGCATCGGTCAATATATATGTGGAAACGATATCTCCTCTATAGAGGACAAGAAATTTTGGGGCAATCAGCAAAAAGCGCACGAGAAAATGAAGTACTTTCAAGGACCGCCATAGAATGGACAGATGTTCACTAAAACGGTCATAATTTTGTCATTCGAGTCCGTGTCGACCCATAAGTACTAAACTGCTCGCGGCGAGCACGCTAATCCAAAAATATACCACGCTTGCGCCAGAGGCCCGGAGTACCTCAAATTCAGCCTTAAGCAGACTTTTGGCCCCGAAAGTCAAAGAACATCATTCGTCATTGTTTTTCGACAAGTTTCAACCCATTGGCACTTCCTTTGAAGGAAATTCGAGAGATTATGTTGCTTATAGACATTAGCCCCGGTAGGGACAAACGCATTTTTCGCAGATGCTCTATGATCCGCAATCTCATTTGGCCATAAATTGAAGAAAATCCAGCGGCTATATGCCTTATTCTCCTTGTTTTCACGGATGGCATGTCAGAACTCATGCGCGGAAAGCCAAGAACAAAAGGGCATTCCTCGCATCGGTCAATATATATGTGGAAACGATATCTCCTCTATAGAGGACAAGAAATTTTGGGGCAATCAGGCAAAAAGCGCACGAGAAAATGAAGTACTTTCAAGGACTGCCATAGAATGGACAGATGTTCACTAAAACGGTCATAATTTTGTCATTCGGAGTCCGTGTCAGACCCATAAGTACTCAAACTGCTCGTGGCGAGCACGCGAATCCAAAAAGTACCGTCAAATTCAGCCTTAAGCAGGACTTTTTGGCCCTAAAAGTCAAAGAACATCATTCGTCGCTGTTTTTCAGACAAGTTTCTGAACCCATTGGCACTTCCTTTTGAAGCTAATTCAAGAGATTATGTTTCTTATAGACATTAGCCCCCTGGTAGGGACAAACGACTTTCTCGCAGATGCTCTATGATCCGCAATCTCATTTGGCCATAAATTGAAGAAAATCCAGCGCTATATGCCTTATTCTCCTTGTTTTCGCGGATGGCATGTTGTAACTCATGCGCGAAAGCCAAGAACAAAAGGGCATTCCTGCATCGGTCAATATATATGTGGAAACGATATCTCCTCTATAGAGGACAAGAAATTTTGGGGCAATCAGCAAAAGCGACACGAGAAAATGAAGTACTTTCAAGGACCGCCATAGAATGGACAGATGTTCACTAAAACGGTCATAATTTTGTCATTCGAGTCCGTGGTCGGACCCATAAGTACTAAACTGCTCAAGGTGAGCACGCTGAATCCAAAAATACTCCACGCTTGCGCCAGAGGCCCGAGTACCTCAAATTCAGCCTTAAGGTGACTTTTGGCCCCGAAAGTCAAAGAACATCATTCGTCATTGTTTTTCGACAAGTTTCAACCCATTGGCACTTCCTTTGAAGGAAATTCGAGAGATTATGTTGCTTATAGACATTAGCCCCCGGTAGGGACAAACGATTTTCTCGCAGATGCTCTATGATCCGCAATCTCATTTGGCCAGAAATTGAAGAAAATCCAGCGCTATATGCCTTATTCTCCTTGTTTTCACGGATGGCATGTCAGTAACTCATGCGCGGAAAGCCAAGAACAAAAGGGCATTCCTGGCATCGATCAATATATATGTGGAAACGATATCTCCTCTATAGAGGACAAGAAATTTTTGGGCAATATTTCAAAAAGCGCACGAGAAAATGAAGTACTTTCAAGGACTGCCATAGAATGGACAGATGTTCACTAAAACGGTCATAATTTTGTCATTCGGAGTCCGTGTCGGACCCATAAGTACTAAACTGCTCATGCGTGAGCACGCTGAATCCAAAAATACTCCACGCTTGCGCCAGAGGCCCGAGTACCTCAAATTCAGCCTTAAGGTGACTTTTGGCCCCGAAAGTCAAAGAACATCATTCGTCATTGTTTTTCGACAAGTTTCAACCCATTGGCACTTCCTTTGAAGGAAATTCGAGAGATTATGTTGCTTATAGACATTAGCCCTCGGTAGGGACAAACGATTTTCTCAGAGATGCTCTATGATCCGCAATCTCATTTGGCCATAAATTGAAGAAAATCCAGCGCTATATGCCTTATTCTCCTTGTTTTCACGGATGGCATGTCAGAACTCATGCGCGGAAAGCCAAGAACAAAAGGGCATTCCTCGCATCGGTCAATATATATGTGGAAACGATATCTCCTCTATAGAGGACAAGAAATTTTGGGGCAATCAGCAAAAAGCGCACGAGAAAATGAAGTACTTTCAAGGACCGCCATAGAATGGACAGATGTTCACTAAAACGGTCATAATTTTGTCATTCGAGTCCGTGTCGACCCATAAGTACTCAAACTGCTCATGCAAGCAGCGCTAATCCAAAAAATACTCCCGCTTGCGCCAGAGGCCCGAGTACCTCAAATTCAGCCTTAAGCAGGACTTTTGGCCCCAAAGTCAAAGAACATCATTCGTCATTGTTTTTCGCACAAGTTTCAACCCATTGGCACTTCCTTTTGAAGGAAATTCAGAGATTATGTTGCTTATAGACATTAGCCCCCGGTAGGGACAAACGTATTTTCTCGCAGATGCTCTATGATCCGGCAATCTCATTTGGCCATAAATTGAAGAAAATCCAGCGCTATATGCCTTATTCTCCTTGTTTTCACGGATGGCATGTCAGAACTCATGCGCGGAAAGCCAAGAACAAAAGGGCATTCCTGCATCGGTCAATATATATGTGGAAACGATATCTCCTCTATAGAGGACAAGAAATTTTGGGGCAATCAGCAAAAAGCGCACGAGAAAATGAAGTACTTTCAAGGACCGCCATAGAATGGACAGATGTTCACTAAAACGGTCATAATTTTGTCATTCGAGTCCGTGTCGGACCCATAAGTACTCAAACTGCTCATGCGAGCACGCGAATCCAAAAATACTCCACGCTTGCGCCAGAGGCCCGAGTACCTCAAATTCAGCCTTAAGCAGGACTTTTGGCCCCGAAAGTCAAAGAACATCATTCGTCATTGTTTTTCGCACAAGTTTCAACCCATTGGCACTTCCTTTTGAAGGAAATTCGAGAGATTATGTTGCTTATAGACATTAGCCCCTCGGTAGGGACAAACGATTTTCTCGCAGATGCTCTATGATCCGGCAATCTCATTTGGTCATAAATTGAAGAAAATCCAGCGGCTATATGCCTTATTCTCCTTGTTTTCGCGGATGGCATGTCAGAACTCATGCGCGCGAAAGCCAAGAACAAAAGGGCATTCCTTGCATCGGTCAATATATATGTGGAAACGATATCTCCTCTATAGAGGACAAGAAATTTTGGGGCAATCAGCAAAAAGCGCACGAGAAAATGAAGTACTTTCAAGGACCGCCATAGAATGGACAGATGTTCACTAAAACGGTCATAATTTTGTCATTCGAGTCCGTGGTCGACCCATAAGTACTAAACTGCTCATGCAAGCGCGCCAATCCAAAAATACTCCACGCTTGCGCCAGAGGCCCGGAGTACCTCAAATTCAGCCTTAAGCAGGACTTTTGGCCTCGAAAGTCAAAGAACATCATTCGTCATTGTTTTTCGACAAGTTTCAACCCATTGGCACTTCCTTTGAAGGAAATTTGAGAGATTATGTTGCTTATAGACATTAGCCCCGGTAGGGACAAACGATCTTTCTCGCAGATGCTCTATGATCCGGCAATCTCATTTGGCCATAAATTGAAGAAAATCCAGCGCTATATGCCTTATTCTCCTTGTTTTCGCCGGATGGCATGTCAGAACTCATGCGCGTGAAAGCCAAGAACAAAAGGGCATTCCTCGCATCGGTCAATATATATGTGGAAACGATATCTCCTCTATAGAGGACAAGAAATTTTGGGGCAATCAGGCAAAAAGCGCACAAGAAAATGAAGTACTTTCAAGGACTGCCATAGAATGGACAGATGTTCACTAAAACGGTCATAATTTTGTCATTCGGAGTCCGTGTCGGACCCATAAGTACTCAAACTGCTCGTGGCGAGCACGCGAATCCAAAAAATACTCCCTGCTTGCGCCAGGAGGCCCGGAGTACCCTCAAATTCAGCCTTAAGCAGGACTTTTTGGCCCTGAAAGTCAAAGAACATCATTCGTCGTTGTTTTTCGACAAGTTTCAACCCATTGGCACTTCCTTTGAAGGAAATTCAAGAGATTATGTTGCTTATAGACATTAGCCCCCGGTAGGGACAAACGACTTTCTCGCAGATGCTCTATGATCCGGCAATCTCATTTGGCCAGAATTGAAGAAAATCCAGCTGCTATATGCCTTATTCTCCTTGTTTTCGCCGGATGGCATGTCAGAACTCATGCGCGTGAAAGCCAAGAACAAAAGGGCATTCCTGCATCGGTCAATATATATGTGGAAACGATATTCCTCTATAGAGGACAAGAAATTTTGGGGCAATCAGCAAAAAGCGCACGAGAAAATGAAGTACTTTCAAGGACTGCCATAGAATGGACAGATGTTCACTAAAACGGTCATAATTTTGTCATTCCGAGTCCGTGTCGGACCCATAAGTATTAAAACTGCTCATGCGAGCACGCCAATCCAAAAATATACTCCACGCTTGCCGCCAGAGGCCCGAGTACCTCAAATTCAGCCTTAAGGTGACTTTTGGCCCTAAAAGTCAAAGAACATCATTCGTCATTGCTTTTCAGCATAAGTTTCAACCCATTGGCACTTCCTTTGAAGGAAATTCGAGAGATTATGTTGCTTATAGACATTAGCCCCTTAGTAGGGACAAACGCATCTTTCGCAGATGCTCTATGATCCGCAATCTCATTTGGTCATAAATTGAAGAAAATCCAGCGCTATATGCCTTATTCTCCTTGTTTTCGCGGATGGCATGTCAGAACTCATGCGCGTGAAAGCCAAGAACAAAAGGGCATTCCTCGCATCGGTCAATATATATGTGGAAACGATATTCCTCTATAGAGGACAAGAAATTTTGGGGCAATCAGCAAAAAGCGACGAGAAAATGAAGTACTTTCAAGGACTGCCATAGAATGGACAGATGTTCACTAAAACGGTCATAATTTTGTCATTCGAGTCCGTGGTCGGACCCATAAGTACTAAAACTGCTCATGGCGAGCGCGCGAATCCAAAAAATACTCCATGCTTAGGCCAGAGGCCCGGAGTACCTCAAATTCAGCCTTAAGGTGACTTTTGGCCCCGAAAGTCAAAGAACATCATTCGTCGCTGTTTTTCATGACAAGTTTCAACCCATTGGCACTTCCTTTGAAGGAAATTCAGAGATTATGTTGCTTATAGACATTAGCCCCTCGTAGGGACAAACGACATTTTCTCGCAGATGCTCTATGATCCGGGCAATCTCATTGGCCATAAATTGAAGAAAATCCAGCGGTTATATGCCTTATTCTCCTTGTTTTCGCCGGATGGCATGCTGTAACTCATGCGCAGCGAAAGCCAAGAACAAAAGGGCATTCCTGGCATCGGTCAATATATATGTGGAAACGATATCTCCTCTATAGAGGACAAGAAATTTTGGGGCAATCAGGCAAAAAGCGCACGAGAAAATGAAGTACTTTCAAGGACTGCCATAGAATGGACAAATGTTCACTAAAACGGTCATAATTTTGTCATTCGGAGTCCGTGTCGGACCCATAAGTACTCAAACTGCTCGCAGCGAGCACGCGAATCCAAAAAATACTCCACGCTTGCGCCAGAGGCCCGAGTACCTCAAATTCAGCCTTAAGCAGACTTTTGGCCCCGAAAGTCAAAGAACATCATTCGTCGCTGTTTTTCGACAAGTTTCAACCCATTGGCACTTCCTTTTGAAGGAAATTGAGAGATTATGTTGCTTATAGACATTAGCCCTCGGTAGGGACAAACGACTTTCTCGCAGATGCTCTATGATCCGGCAATCTCATTTGGCCATAAATTGAAGAAAATCCAGCGGCTATATGCCTTATTCTCCTTGTTTTCGCCGGATGGCATGTCAGAAACTCATGCGCGCGAAAGCCAAGAACAAAAGGGCATTCCCTGCATCGGTCAATATATATGTGGAAACGATATCTCCTCTATAGAGGACAAGAAATTTTGGGGCAATCAGCAAAAAGCGCACGAGAAAATGAAGTACTTTCAAGGACCGCCATAGAATGGATGATGTTCACTAAAACGGTCATAATTTTGTCATTCGAGTCCGTGTCGGACCCATAAGTACTCAAACTGCTCAAGGCGAGCACGCTAATCCAAAAATACTCCACGCTTGCCAGAGGCCCGAGTACCTCAAATTTAAGTTCAGCCTTAAGCAGACTTTTGGCCCCGAAAGTCAAAGAACATCATTCGTCATTGCTTTTTCGATAAGTTTCAACCCGATGAGGACATCAATACCATTGTTACACCCACAGCCCCGCCGCTATACATATCGGACCAATTACTAGAGTCACAAGACGCCAACTAAATTACCAGTACTTTCGCTTGGTAATGATTCTAATGTTCATGAGAATATGATGTCGCTTAAATTGGATACATTTGTTTTGCTTACAAATGAAGGGCCTAGCTTGGAGAAGGATGAACATTGAGCAAGAACACACATGGAGTTGATGGCATGCGCAAGGGGATCAAGAACGGAGTTACAAGTGATGATTTTAGGACTTTGAAGCCACCATAAGGAGTGCATGAAGCCTTGGACGAAATATACAAGATGCCACTTCATAATATTCGCCCATAGGCTATTCTAGGTGTCATACACCTTATTATTGGGCCAGCCCATGTAATTTCGAAATACATTAGTATAGGCTATTTTAGAGTCCAGATGTGGGGGAAACAAGAGATAGGGTTAGTTTCGACCCTCCACCAAGGGCCACGAAATTCACCCCTCTTCCTCCATATATACAGCCCTTAGGGCACCGCTTAGACTTTGGGTTTTGTTTAGATCAAAAGTTCGCCATAGCTGCAACTTCACAGATTTCGCTTGTGTTCAACGACTGCATAAAGGCGCCACGTAACCCCACCTTGATCAATAAAGCTTTCATCTTATATTCGCAATATCCAGATTGCAATCTCAGCTTGCTTGTTCTTCGTTTGCTCGCAGGAAATAGACCTCGTGGTCGTTGATCGTGTTCGCGTGGGTCAATAACCTCTCGGAGTTGGTTTAGCGACATATATGCGACGCCCTCGCACGTCAGAGTCGGATCGCAAAGTCGATTTCCACCAAAGCGAAATCCACCATCTCATCGAAAGACGGACACCTTTGCCTCTATCAAGTGGTATCGATTTCCGTTGCTCGTGAGATTTTACAGCTTTTCGTAGTTTAGATCGAGTCTGTTTTTCATACCTATAGTCCATTTAAAAGCCAAGAAAAAATTAGGTTAGTTCATCCTATCCGAACCAATCTAAGCCTTTGCATAATCTTTTCAGATTTGCATTGTTGAATTTATGTTGCATCGCCGTGTCTAGTTGCTGGTCTTAGAGTCTAGTCTTTAGAGTTTCGAAGTTCGTCATAAGTTGTCACGCCGCCGCCGACCACCGCTCAATCATCGATCCATATACCACCACCGCTTATCCGCCACCGCTCAATCCGTATCCATATACCACCACCGCCATATATATCATCACCAATCCGAGTCCCTTGCATATTAGGTTTGTTTTCGATCCATCTAGTTTTCCGATTCGTGTTTCCTTGTCTCGAGTAGGTTTCGATTCCAGCAATCTTTTGTCATCCGAGAAGAGGTTGGTTTCAAAAAAAGAGTCCGAAACCACCTCCGCTTAGGCCCAAAATTTTCCAAAACGCACGGATAAAAAAATTTTCGCTATCCTATTTTTAGGTGTTTCTAAGCCGATTGAGCCAACCAAGAGAGAAAGTTTTTTGACCTGCTTCAGCTTTTGGGTCCGGCAAAAAAAAAAAAAATTGGTTGAAAAATTTCGCGCCCATCCCGCCGGGCTTGACCTGGAAGAGTTTTGAGACACTCGCCATTATAGTGATTTTTCAAAAAAAAAAAAAAAGAAAAAAAAAAAAGCAGCGCAAAAAAAGAGCGAAAAAAAAAAATTCAGAGTGTGCTTTTCCTTTGTTTACGCAGCAGCCGTGATTTTGTTAGTGTTCTAGGCTCGCCTCTAGCACGGTTCAGCCTAGGACCAAAGACAAGACTGCTGCTGAGCGCTTATTCAACTTTGCATCTCTCGATTTGATTATTGTCAATCTTTTGCTACCATATTATAAGCCTTCCCAGCTCCACATACATCTACGCTGTATGCTTGATTCTCCCCGTAATCGCTATAGCCAAGCTTTGAGAGTTTTGACTACAAGGTTGCCGATCACCACCGCCGGGTAAGAACTGTAAGAATTTGAGATTTGCTTCACGGATTTGTGACTGCCCACCACACCACCACCACCACTTCCTAGTAGTCTCAGAGGATCATATTCTTGTGTGTTTCTATTGTCGCTAACCATGGCAGGAACACAGCCGATGAGACTGATTGGGAGAACTCGACAAACAAACAGCTACATGATAAGTTTCAAAGAAATGATGATTGGACAGTGCAAGATGTGGTAAACAGATTTGACGAGGCCATGGAGAAGATAGATGGCATTGAGAAGACGCTTGAAACAAAGCTTGATAGCAAGTTTGATGAATTGCTCGCTGCTTTTCCACAACCACCGCCGGCTGCACCTATCGCACCTCCGCAACGACAACAACCACGCCTCTTCCGAATCAAGATGGACGAGCTCAACAGGTTCCTCTTGAGCCAGACAAAATTCGTGCCATTGCTATCATCACAGGTGCTTTTTTGCCTCCTCAAGCATCGCTGTCAGCCGGTACCAAGGAGGATGATTATGTGGAGATTACGAGGAGGAGGTTGATCAACATCGTAACTACGCAGCAACCACCAAAGACCACAACCACCGTGTCGCCCACATGCAAATAATGGCAATGTTAGGGCTCCCTCAGTACGAGATCATGACCATCTCCCTAAACTGAAATTGAATATTCCACCATTTGAGGGTAGATATGTTCCCGATATATATCTTACTTGGGAGTTAGAAACCGAACAACGATTTACATGTTTACAATATCCCGAGGAGAGACGTGTCTCGTCATTGCTTGTGCTTTCACTAGCTTTGCATGTGTTTGGTGGTCTCAACATTGTAGATTATATCCTGCTCCAGCTACTTGGGCTGCTTTGAAAACTGCTATGCGACTCGCTGGGTTCCACCATATTATCAACGTGAATTACTTCAAAATTGCAGCGCTTAAGACAAGGAAAAATTCTGAGAAGAATATTATCGTGAATTGCAAACCGGTTTGATTAGATGTGGTATTGTTGAGGAGAATGAAGCTATGCTTGCACGCTTTCGGGTGGATTAAATAGAGAGATTCGCACCATTCTAGACTATAAGGATTATAATAATATCACTGCTTATTCCATCTTGCTTGTAAAGCTGAACGTGAAGTGCAGGATCGATGTGCATTGGCACGCACTAACTTTTCTCGCAGTCGACCTTCATCATGGACACCACGCGCATCATCTACTTCCACCGCACCATCACCTCCTTCAAAGCCACCTCCAACCGTGATACAAGAAAGGTGCACAACCACCACTATCTCGCCAAGAGCACACCGCTGGCTCGCATGTAGCTCTTCTTCCATGGCGCCAACAGGCACACAAGTGATATTATTTGTCGTCAGTAAGGGAAGAGGACATTTTATGAGAGAATGCAAATCTCAGCGCAGTGATGATTGCTACGAGGATGGTGGGTATGAGTCCGCTAGTGACTATGATGAGGAGACTTTGGCTCTTATTACACATGAGGAACACGGTGGAGATGATTCTGATCATGAGACACAATACATGGCTGTCAAGATGCCGACAGTATGAATGTTTAGTCGCTCAACGTGTTTTGAGTGTGCAGGTTACACAAGTCGAGCAAAATCAGAGGCATAATTTGTTCCATACAAAGGAGTTGTGAAGGAACGCTCTATTCAAGGCCATCATAGATGGAGGGAGCTGCAACAACTTGGCTAGCATGGAGATGGTGGAGAAGCTATCTCTCACCACAAGACCACATCCACATCCTTACTACATCCAATGGTTCAACAACAAATGCAAGGTTAAGGTAACACGATCGCTCGTGTGCATTTTAGTATCTCTACATATGCTGATTATGTTGATTGTGATGTGGTACCTATGCAAGCATGTTCCTTGTTACTTGGTAGACCATGGCAATTTGATAAGAATTTCAGACACCATGGTAGAAACAATCAAGATACTCTTGTTCATAAGGATAAAATATTACTTTGCTTCCTATGACTCTCGAGTCCATTTTGAAAGATGATATTAATAGAGCTAATAAAGCAAAACAGAGAAAATAAGAGTGAAAATCAGATTGTGGTAAAAGAATTTGAGCAACACATGAAGCCTATTAATAAATCATCTACCTGTTGCTTCAAATTAAATTGAAAAGTGCATGTTTACTTGCCACCAAATCTGATATTGATGAGTTAGATTTTAGCAAATCTGTTTGCTATGCTTTTGTGTGCAAAGAGGCATTATTTTCATTCGAGGACGGTTTTCCTCTTTGCCCCCGCTGTCACTAACATTTTGCAGAGTTCACGACGCCTTTCCACAAGACGCGCACCGGATTACCACCTATTCGAGGGATTGAGCATCAAATTGACTTAATTCCCGTGCATCGTTACCCAACCGCACCATACCGTATCAATCCAGAGGAGACGAAGGAGATTATGCGCCAAGTACAGAGCTGCTCGACAAAGGTTATATACGCGAACCCTTAGTCCTTGTGCTGTTCCTATTATTCTAGTGCCGAAAAAGGATGGTACGCCACGATGTGTGTTGATTGTAGAGGCATTAATAATATTACTATTCGTTATCGCCACCCTATTCCTAGGCTAGATGATATGCTTGATGAATTGAGTGGCTCTACAATATTCTCCAAAGTTGATTTATGAGTGGATACCATCAAATTCAGATGAAATTGGGAGATGAATGGAAAACAGCATTTAAAACTAAGTTTGGATTATATGAGTGGTTGGTCATGCCTTTTGGGTTAACTAATGCACCTAGTACTTTCATGAGATTAATGAACGAAGTTTTACGTGCTTTTATTGGACGATTTGTGGTAGTTTATTTTGATGATATACCGATTTATAGCAAATCTTTGAAGAACATTTGGAACATTTACGCGTTGTTTTTAATGCTCTACATGATGCACGCTTGTTTGGTAACCTTGGGAAGTGCACCTTTGCACCGATCGAGTATCTTTTCTTGGCTATGTTGTTACTCCACAGGAATTGAAGTTGATAAAGCCAAGATTGAAGCTATTGAGAGTTGGCCGCAGCCCAAAACGGTCACACAAGTGAGGAGTTTCTTGGCCTCGCTGGTTTCTATAGGCGCTTTGAGAGATTTCAGCACCATTGCTGCACCTCTCAACGAGCTTACAAAGAAGGATGTGCCTTTTGTTTGGGGTACCGCACAGAAGAAGCCTTCACGGTATTGAAAGCTGTTGACACATGCCCTTTACTCCAACTTCCCGATTTTAATAAGACTTTGAGCTTGAATGTGATGCTAGTGGAATTGGATTAGAGGTGTGTTATTACAAGATGGCAAACCTGTTGTATACTTTTCTCCTAAAAATTGAGGGCCTAGTCTGAATTATTCTACTTATGATAAAGAATTATATGCTCTTGTTCGACTTTAGAAACATGGCAACATTATTTATGGCCCAAAGAATTTGTTATACATTCGATCATGAATCTTTGAAACATATTAAAAGTCAAGCTAAACTGAATCGAGACATGCTAAATGGGTTGAATTCATTGAGACTTTCCTTATGTCATTAAACACAAGAAGGGTAAAGAAAATGTTGTTGCTGATGCATTGTCTCGTCGCTATACTATGCTTTCACAACTTGACTTCAAAATATTTGGTTTGGAGACCATCAAAGATCAATATGTGCATGATGCTGATTTTAAAGATGTATTGCAGAATTGTAAAGAAGGTAGAACATGGAACAAGTTCGCCATTAATGATGGATTGCTTCGCTCTAACAAGCTATGCATTCCAAATAGCTCCGCTCGCCTTTTGTTGTTGCAGAGGCGATGGAGGAGGACTAATGGGACACTTTGGCGTGAAGAAGACCGAGGATATACTAGCTACACATTTCTTTTGGCCAAAGATGAGACGGATGTTGAGCGCTTTGTCGTCTCGCTGCACTACATGTCAAAAAGCTAAGTCACGACTCAATCCTCATGGTTTATATATGCCTTGCTCGCACTCTAGTGTTCCTTGGGAGGATATATCTATGGACTTTGTTTTAGGTTTACCTCTAACAAAGAAGGGAGGATAGCATATTTGTTGTCGTGATAGATTCTCTAAAATGGCACACTTTATACCATGTCATAAAAGCGATGATGTCATAATGTTGCTGATTTGTTCTTTCGTGAAATTATTCGCTTGCATGGTGTGCCAAATACTATTGTTTCAGATCGTGATACTAAATTTCTTAGCCACTTTTGGAGATGTTTATGGGCTGTTGGGGACTAAACTACTTTTTAGTACTACTTGTCACCCCAAACCGATGGATAAACCAAGTAGTCAATAGAACATTGTCTACTATGCTTAGGGCTGTTTTGAAGAATAATAAGAAAATGTGGGAAGAATGCTTGCCTCATATTGAATTTGCTTATAATCGCTCATTGCATTCTACTACTAAGATGTGCCCTTTGAAATTGTGTATGGTTTCCACCTCGCACCTATTGATTTATTGCTTCTTCCATCTTTGGAGAAGGTTAATTTTGATGCTAAAGAACGTGTTGAATTGATTTTAAAATGCATGAGTTAACTAAGGAAAACATTGAGCGATGAATGCTAAATATAAACTTGCCGGAGATAAGGGTAGAAAACATGTTGTGTTTGCACCGAGATCTTGTTTGGTTACATTTATGTAAGGATAGATTTCCGATTTGCGCAAATCAAAGCTAATGCCACGTGTGCTGGTCCCTTTAAAGTGTTGGAGAAAGTAAATGATAATGCATATAAACTTGAGCTGCCGCAGATTTTGGGGTTAGTCCCACTTTTAACATTGCAGATTTGAAGCCATATTTGGGTGAGGAAGATGAGCCAGTCGAGGACTTACTTCATTTCAAGAAGGGAGGATGATGAGGACATCAATACCATTGTTACACCCACAGCCCCGCCGCTATACATACCGGACCAATTACTAGAGCTCACAAGACGCCAATTAAATTACTGTGTACTTTCGCTTTTTGGTAATGATTCTAATGTTCATGAGAATATGATGTCGCTTAAATTGGATACATTTGTTTTGCTTACAAATGAAGGGCCTAGCTTGGAGAAGGATGAACATTGGAGCAAGAACACACATGGAGTTGATGGCATGCTAAGGGGATCAAGAACGGAGTTACAAGTGATGATTTCAGACTTTGAAGCCACCATAAGGAGTGCATGAAGCCTTGGACGAAATATACAAGATGCCACTTCATAATATTCGCCCATAGGCTATTCTAGGTGCACACACACCTTATTATTGGGCCAGCCCATGTAATTTCGAAATACATTAGTATAGGCTATTTTAGAGTCCGATGTGGGGAAACAAGAGATAGGGTTAGTTTCGACCCTCCACCAAGGGCCACGAAATTCACCCCTCTTCCTCCATATATACAGCCCTTAGGGCACCGCTTAGACGGGGTTTTGTTTAGATCAAAAGTTCGCCATAGCTGCAACTTCGCAGCATTTCGCTTGTGTTCAACGACTGCATAAAGGCGCCACGAACCCCACCTTGATCAATAAAGCTTTCATCTTATATTCGCAATATCCAGATTGCAATCTCAGCTTTTGCTTGTTCTTCATTTGCTCGCAGGAAATAGACCTCGTGGTCGTTGATCGTGTTCGCGTGGTCAATAACCTCTCGGAGTTGGTTTAGCGACATATATGCGCGACGCCCTCGCACGTCAGAGTCGGATCGCCAAAGTCGACTTCCACCAAAGCTTAAATCCACCATCTCATCGAAAGACGGACACCTTTGCCTCTATCGTAACCCATCGACACTTCCTTTGAAGGAAATTCAAGAGATTATGTTGCTTATAGACATTAGCCCCTAGTAGGGACAAACGATCTTTCTACAGATGCTCTATGATCCGGCAATCTCATTTGGCCAGAATTGAAGAAAATCAAGCTGCTATATGCCTTATTCTCTTGTTTTCACGGATGGCATGTTGTAACTCATGCGCGTGAAAGCCAAGAACAAAAGGCATTCCGCATCGGTCAATATATATGGAAACGATATCTCCTCTATAGAGGACAAGAAATTTTGGGGCAATCGATGAAGTACTTTCAAGGATTGCCATAGAATGGACAGATGTTCACTAAAACGGTCATAATTTTGTCATTCGAAACCGTGGTCGGACCCATAATTACTAAATTGTCGCGGCGAAGCGCTAATCCAAAAATATACTCCACGCTCCGCCAGAGGCCCGGTACCTCAAATTCAGCCTTAAGGTGACTTTTGGCCCCGAAAGTCAAAGAACCTCATTCGTCGCTGTTTTTCGACATGTTTCAACCCATTGGCACTTCCTTTGAAGGAAATTCAGAGATTATGTTGCTTATAGACATTAGCCCCTCGGTAGGGACAAACATACCTTTCTCAGATGCTCTATGATCCGCAATCTCATTTGGCCAGAATTGAAGAAAATCCAGCGCTATATGCCTTGTTCTCCTTGTTTTCGCCGGATGGCATGTCAGTAACTCATGCGCGGAAAGCCAAGAACAAAAGGGCATTCCCTGCATCGGTCAATATATATGTGGAAACGATATCTCTATAGAGGACAAGAAATTTTGGGGCAATCTGCAAAAGCGCACGAGAAAATGAAGTATTTTCATGGACCGCCATAGAATGGACAGATGTTCACTAAAACGGTCATAATTTTGTCATTCGAAACCGTGGTCGGACCCATAAGTATTAAACTACTCATGCAAGCAGCGCTGAATCCAAAAATATACTCCACGCTCCGCCAGAGGCCCGGGTACCTCAAATTCAGGCTTAAGGTGACTTTTTCCCTCGAAAGTCAAAAACCTCATTCGTCATTGCTTTTTCAGCCATGTTTCAACCCATTGGCACTTCCTTTGAAGGAAATTGAGAGATTATGTTGCTTATAGACATTAGCCTCTCGGTAGGGACAAACGATTTTTTCAGAGATGCTCTATGATCCGCAATCTCATTTGGCCAGAATTGAAGAAAATCCAGCGCTATATGCCTTATTCTCCTTGTTTTCGTCGGATGGCATGCTGTAACTCATGCGCGTGAAGGCTAAGAACAAAAGGGCATTCCTCGCATCGGTCAATATATATGTGGAAATGATATCTCCTCTATAGAGGACATGAAATTTTGGGGCAATCAGGCAAAAAGCGCACAAGAAAATGAAGTACTTTCAAGGACTGCCATAGAATGGACAGATGTTCACTCAAACGGTCATAATTTTGTCATTCGGCGTCCGTGTCGGACCCATAAGTACTCAAACTGCTCGTGGCGAGTGCGCGAATCCAAAAAATACTCCCCGCTTGTGCCAGGAGATCCGGGGTACCCTTAAATTCAGCCATAAGCAGGACTTTTTGGCCCTGAAAGTCAAAGAACATCATTCGTCGCTGTTTTTCAGACAAGTTTCTGAACCCATTGACACTTCCTTTTGAAGGAAATTCAAGAGATTATGTTGCTTATAGACATTAGCCCCCCTAGTAGGGACAAACGTACCTTTCTGCAGATGCTCTATGATCCGGCAATCTTATTTGGCCAGAATTGAAGAAAATCAAGCTGCTATATGCCTTATTCTCCTTGTTTTCACGGATGGCATGTTGTAACTCATGCGCGTGAAAGCCAAGAACAAAAGGGCATTCCTGCATCGGTCAATATATATGTGGAAACGATATCTCCTCTATAGAGGACAAGAAATTTTGGGGCAACTGCAAAAAGCGCACGAGAAAATGAAGTATTTTCAAGGACCGCCATAGAATGGACAGATGTTCACTAAAACGGTCATAATTTTGTCATTCGAAACCGTGTCGGACCCATAAGTATTAAACTGTCGCAAGAGCGCGCTGAATCCAAAATATACTCCACGCTCCGCCAGAGGCCCGGGTACCTCAAATTCAACTTAAGGTGACTTTTGGCCCCGAAAGTCAAAGAACCTCATTCGTCATTGTTTTTCGACATGTTTCAACCCATTGGCACTTCCTTTGAAGGAAATTTGAGAGATTATGTTGCTTATAGACATTAGCCTCTCGGTAGGGACAAACATACCTTCTCGCAGATGCTCTATGATCCGCAATCTTATTTGGTCAGAATTGAAGAAAATCCAGCGCTATATGCCTTGTTCTCCTTGTTTTCGCTTGGATGGCATGTCAGAACTCATGCGCGTGAAAGCCAAGAAAAAAGGGCATTCCTGCATCGGTCAATATATATGTGGAAACGATATCTCCTCTATAGAGGACAAGAAATTTTGGTGCAATCCGCAAAAGCGACTAGAAAATGAAGTATTTCAAGGACCGCCATAGAATGGATGATGTTCACTAAAACGGTCATAATTTGTTATTCGGAGTCCGTGGTCGGACCCATAAGTACTAAACTGCTCGTGGCGAAAAGCGCTAATCCAAAAATACTCGCTTATGCCAGAGATCCGAGGTACCTTAAATTCAGCCTTAAGCAGGACTTTTGGCCCCGAAAGTCAAAGAACATCATTCGTCATTGCTTTTCGACAAGTTTCAACCCATCGACACTTCCTTTTGAAGGAAATTCAAGAGATTATGTTGCTTATAGACATTAGCCCCTAGTAGGGACAAACGCATTTTCTCGCAGATGCTCTATGATCCGCAATCTCATTTGGTCAGAATTGAAGAAAATCAAGCTGCTATATGCCTTATTCTCCTTGTTTTCACCGGATGGCATGTCAGAACTCATGCGCGTGAAAGCCAAGAATAAAAGGGCATTCCCGCATCGGTCAATATATATGTGGAAACGATATTCTCTATAGAGGACAAGAAATTTTGGGGCAATCCGCAAAAGCGACGAGAAAATGATGTACTTTCAAGGACCGCCATAGAATGGACAGATGTTCACTAAAACGGTCATAATTTTGTCATTCGAAACCGTGGTCGGACCCATAAGTATTAAACTGCTCGCGGCGAAGCGCCATTAATCCAAAAATATACTCCACGCTTCCACCAGAGGCCCGGGTACCTCAAATTCAGCCTTAAGGTGACTTTTGGCCCCGAAAGTCAAAGAACATCATTCGTCATTGCTTTTCGACATGTTTCAAACCATTGGCACTTCCTTTGAAGGAAATTCGAGAGATTATGTTGCTTATAGACATTAGCCTCTCGGTAGGGACAAACATACCTTTCGCAGATGCTCTATGATCCGCAATCTTATTTGGCCAGAATTGAAGAAAATCAAGCTGATATATGCCTTATTCTCTTGTTTTCACCGGATGGCATGTCAGAACTCATGCGCGCGAAAGCCAAGAACAAAAGGGCATTCCCTGCATCGGTCAATATATATGTGGAAACGATATTCTCTATAGAGGACAAGAAATTTTGGGGCAATCTGCAAAAAGCGCACGAGAAAATGAAGTACTTTCAAGGACCGCCATAGAATGGACAGATGTTCACTAAAACGGTCATAATTTTTTCATTCGAAACCGTGTCGACCCATAAGTATTAAACTGCCACAAGCGAGCACGCTAATCCAAAATATACTCCACGCTTCCGCCAGAGGCCCGGGTACCTTCAAATTCAGCCTTAAGGTGACTTTTTCGCCCAAAGTCAAAGAACCTCATTCATCGCTGTTTTTCACCATGTATTCAACCCATTGGCACTTCCTTTGAAGGAAATTTGAGAGATCATGTTGCTTATAGACATTAGCCCCTTGGTAGGGACAAACGATTTTTCAGAGATGCTCTAGACCCGCAATCTCATTTCAACAGAATTGAAGAAAATCCAGCCGCTATATGCCTTATTCTCCTTATTTTCGCTTGATGGCATGTCAGAACTCATGCGCCGGAAAGCCAAGAACAAAAGGGCATTCCTCGATCGGTCAATATATATGTGGAAACGATATTCCTCTATAGAGGACAAGAAATTTTGGGACTATCAGCAAAAGCGACAAGAAAATGAAGTACTTTCAAGGACTGCCATAGAATGGACAGATGTTCACTAAAACGGTCATAATTTTGTCATTCGGAGTCCGTGTCGGACCCATAAGTACTCAAACTGCTCGTGGCGAGTGCTTGAATCCAAAAAATACTCCCCTCTTGCGCAAAGAGATCCGGGTACCCAAATTCAGCCTTAAGGTGACTTTTGGCCCCGAAAGTCAAAGAACATCATTCGTCATTGCTTTTCGCATAAGTTTCAACCCATTGACACTTCCTTTTGAAGGAAATTCAAGAGATTATGTTGCTTATAGACATTAGCCCCCTAGTAGGGACAAACGATTTTCTCGCAGATGCTCTATGATCCGGCAATCTCATTTGGTCGAATTGAAGAAAATCAAGCTGCTATATGCCTTATTCTCCTTGTTTTCACGGATGGCATGTCAGAACTCATATGCGCGGAAAGCCAAGAACAAAAGGTTATTCCTGGCATCGGTCAATATATATGTGGAAACGATATCTCCTCTATAGAGGACAAGAAATTTTGGGGCAATCTGGCAAAAAGCGCACGAGAAAATGAAGTACTTTCAAGGACTGCCATAGAATGGACAGATGTTCACTAAAACGGTTATAATTTTGACATTTGGAAATTGTGTCGGACCCACAAGTACTCAAACTGCTCGCGGCGAGCGTGCGAATCAAAAATATACTCCACGCTTCCGCTAGGAGGCCCGGGTACCCTCAAATTCAGCCTTATGCAGGACTTCTTGGCCCTGAAAGTCAAAGAACCTCATTCGTCGCTGTTTTTCAGACATGTTTCAACCCATTGGCACTTCCTTTGAAGGAAATTCGAGATTATGTTGCTTATAGACATTAGCCCCTAGTAGGGACAAACGTATTTTCTCGCAGATGCTCTATGATCCCGCAATCTCATTTGGCCAGAATTGAAGAAAATCCAGCGGCTATATGCCTTATTCTCCTTGTTTTCACCGGATGGCATGTCAGAACTCATGCGCGGAAAGCTAAGAACAAAAGGGCATGCCTCGATCGGTCAATATATATGTGGAAACGATATTCTATAGAGGGCAAGAAATTTTGGGGCAATCAGCAAAAAGCGACAAGAAAATGAAGTATTTTCAAGGACCGCCATAGAATGGACAGATGTTCACTAAAACGGTCATAATTTTGTCATTCGAGTCCGTGGTCGGACCCATAAGTACTAAACTGCTCGTGGCGAAAAGCGCGAATCCAAAAATACCTCGCTATGCGCCAGAGATCCGAGGTACCTTAAATTCAGCCTTAGGCAGGACTTTTGGCCCCGAAAGTCAAAGAACATCATTCGTCATTGCTTTTTACAAGTTTCAACCCATTGACACTTCCTTTGAAGGAAATTCAAGAGATTATGTTGCTTATAGACATTAGCCCCTAGTAGGGACAAACGATTTTCTCGCAGATGCTCTATGATCCGCAATCTTATTTGGCCAGAATTGAAGAAAATCGCTGCTATATGCCTTATTCTCCTTGTTTTCGCCGGATGGCATGTCAGAACTCATGCGCGGAAAGCCAAGAATAAAAGGGCATTCCCTGCATCGGTCAATATATATGTGGAAACGATATCTCCTCTATAGAGGACAAGAAATTTTGGGGCAACTGCAAAAGCGACGAGAAAATGATGTACTTTCAAGGACCGCCATAGAATGGACAGATGTTCACTAAAACGGTCATAATTTTGTCATTCGAAACCGTGGTCGGACCCATAAGTACTAAACTGTCGCAAGCGAAGCGCGCTTAATCCAAAATATACTCCACGCTTCCACCAGAGGCCCGGGTACCTCAAATTCAGCCTTAAGCAGACTTTTGGCCCCGAAAGTCAAAGAACCTCATTCGTCGCTGTTTTTCGCATATGTTTCAAACCATTGGCACTTCCTTTGAAGGAAATTCGAGATTATGTTGCTTATAGACATTAGCCTCTCGTAGGGACAAACATACCTTCTCGCAGATGCTCTATGATCCGGCAATCTTATTTGGTCAGAATTGAAGAAAATCAAGCGATATATGCCTTATTCTCGTTGTTTTCACCGGATGCATGGAAAGCCAAGAACAAAAGGGCATTCCTGGCATCGGTCAATATATATGTGGAAACGATATCTCCTCTATAGAGGACAAGAAATTTTGGGGCAATCTGGCAAAAAGCGCACGAGAAAATGAAGTAATTTCAAGGACTGCCATAGAATGGACAGATGTTCACTAAAACGGTCATAATTTTTTCATTCGGAAACTATGTCAGACCCATAAGTACTCAAACTACTCGCGGCGAGCACGCGAATCCAAAATATACTCCACGCTTCCGCCAGGAGGCCCGGGGTACCTTCAAATTCAGCCTTAAGCAGGACTTTTTCGCCCTGAAAGTCAAAGAACCTCATTCATCGCTGTTTTTCAGCCATGTATCTGAACCCATTGGCACTTCCTTTTGAAGGAAATTTGAGAGATCATGTTGCTTATAGACATTAGCCCCCTTGGTAGGGACAAACGTACCTTTCTCAGAGATGCTCTATGATCCGGCAATCTCATTTCGCCAGAATTGAAGAAAATCCAGCGCTATATGCCTTATTCTCCTTATTTTCGCCGGATGGCATGTCAGAATCATATGCGCTGAAAGCCAAGAACAAAAGGGCATTCCTGCATCGGTCAATATATATGTGGAAACGATATCTCCTCTATAGAGGACAAGAAATTTTGGGGCAACCGCAAAAGCGACGAGAAAATGAAGTAATTTCAAGGACTGCCATAGAATGGACAGATGTTCACTAAAACGGTCATAATTTTTTCATTCGGAAACTATGTCAGACCCATAAGTACTCAAACTGCTCGCGGCGAGCACGCGAATCCAAAATATACTCCACGCTTCCGCCAGGAGGCCCGGGGTACCTTCAAATTCAGCCTTAAGCAGGACTTTTTCGCCCTGAAAGTCAAAGAACCTCATTCATCGCTGTTTTTCAGCCATGTTTCTGAACCCATCGGCACTTCCTTTTGAAGGAAATTTGAGAGATCATGTTGCTTATAGACATTAGCCCCCTTGGTAGGGCCAAACGCATTTTCAGAGATGCTCTATGACCCGGCAATCTCATTTCGGCCAGAATTGAAGAAAATCCAGCGCTATATGCCTTATTCTCCTTGTTTTCGCCGGATGGCATGTCAGAACTCATGCGCCCGAAAGCCAAGAACAAAAGGGCATTCTCGATCGGTCAATATATATGTGGAAACGATATCTCCTTTATAGAGGACAAGAAATTTTGGGACAATCAGTGCAAAAAGCGACAAGAAAATGAAGTATTTTCAAGGACCGCCATAGAATGGACAGATGTTCACTAAAACGGTCATAATTTTGTTATTCGAGTCCGTGGTCGACCCATAAGTACTCAAACTACTCGTCATGAAAAGCGTGAATCCAAATATACTCCGCTTGCGCCAGAGATCCGGGTACCTTAAATTCAGCCTTAAGCAGACTTTTGGCCCCGAAAGTCAAAGAACATCATTCGTCATTGTTTTTCGACAAGTTTCAACCCATTGACACTTCCTTTGAAGGAAATTCAAGAGATTATGTTGCTTATAGACATTAGCCCCTAGTAGGGACAAACATACCTTTCTCGCAGATGCTCTATGATCCGCAATCTCATTTGGGCTAGATCATGCCCGCTGCCAGCGGCGCGCGCATTGGCAGGGCTCGAGTCCGCAAGATCAAGTCTTCACGACATCGCCGGAAGTTAAGCTTCAAACCACCCGACGTCAGGCGAAGCTGATTCGCCCGATGGCCAAGTGAATTGGCCAGAAAAGGCCAATATGAAGATCCGCCCGGGAGAAAGTTCACTCGACAGCGTTGTTGGTTGAAGATGCCATCGTTTATCGGTGACGCATAGATGAATCTCAATGAAAGCACCAATGTCGTGTCAAACCGCGATCTCGGTAGGGGGTCCAACTGCAATGCTTAGGCGGATGGTAACAAGAGACAGGGACGATGTTTTACCCAAGTTCGGCCTCTCGATGGAGGGTAAACCTCACGCCCCTGCATGATTAATATTGATGATATGGGTAGTACAAGAGTGGATCTACCACGAGATCAAGGAGGCTCGAACCTAGAAGCTAGCCTATGGTATGATTGTTGTATGTATTGTCCCACGGACGGCATTCCCGCATCGGTCAATATATATGTGGAAACGATATCTCCTCTATAGAGGACAAGAAATTTTGGGGCAATCCGCAAAAGCGACGAGAAAATGAAGTACTTTCAAGGACCGCCATAGAATGGACAGATGTTCACTAAAACGGTCATAATTTTGTCATTCGAAACCGTGTCGCACCCATAAGTACTAAACCGTCTGCGGCTAGCGCGCTAATCCAAAATATACCCACGCTCGCTAGAAGGCCCGGGTACCTCAAATTCAGCCTTAAGCAGACTTTTGGCCCCGAAAGTCAAAGAACCTCATTCGTCATTGTTTTTCGACATGTTTCAACCCATGGCACTTCCTTTGAAGGAAATTCGAGATATTATGTTGCTTATAGACATTAGCCCTCCGTAGGGACAAACGCATCTTTGTGTAGATGCTCTATGATCCGCAACTCATTTGGCCGAATTGAAGAAAATCCAATGCTATATGCCTTATTCTCGTTGTTTTCGCTGGATGGCATGTCAGAACTTTATGCGGGAAAGCCAAGAACAAAAGGGCATTCCTGGCATCGGTCAATATATATGTGGAAACGATATCTCGTCTATAGAGGACAAGAAATTTTGGGGCAATCAGGCAAAAAGCACACGAGAAAATGAAGTACTTTCAAGGACTGCCATAGCATGGACAGATGTTTACTAAAACGGTCATAATTTTGTCATTTGGAGTCCGTGTCGGACCCATAAGTACTCAAACTGCTCGCAGCGAGCACGCAAATCCAAAAAATACTACCCGCTTGCACCGGGAGGCCCGGAGTACCCTCAAATTCAGCCTTAAGAAGGACTTTTTGGCCCTGAAAGTCAAAGAACATCATTCGTCATTGCTTTTGACAAGTTTCAACCCATTGACACTTCCTTTGAACGAAATTCGAGAGATTATGTTGCTTATAGACATTAGCCCCCTAGTAGGGACAAACGTATCTTTTCTCAGAGATGCTCTATGTGATGAGGACATGACTACCTTTTGATAAGACCAAAATATTGCATACATGCATATTTTTCAGCTTGATTTCTAGTGCAAACTATTCAATAATATATTTATGTTATCCGTAACAAAAATACTTCACATACTTTTGTGTTTTGTCTAATTGTAGGTGTATGGGACATTTGTATAATTCACATATGAAGATAAGGGAAAAGGAGAAGTTTAGGTGTTGTTCAAAAAGTCTTCTCACGCCACTTTTGGGCCAAGAGAAGATAGAGTCCAAGTCTCTCACGTTCTGATTCAGATTCGACTGCATGCATATACCTGACTCAAAACGCCAACAACTTTTTTCATACGGATCTGAATTGGGTGATTCTTTTTTGGTGGAAAGTAGATTTCATGCTCTTTCCAGAACAATTGAATCACCTTAAAATCCGTCCGGAGCGTTGAGTTATGGACGAAACAATCTGACATCGCACTGAATCCGAGTCAAACCACAAGTCCAAAGGTGTTACGTCACCTCCACTTGGGCCCATTGGCCTTGTACGACCTAGGCTTAGTTTTAGGCTGCCTTGGACGCCCTCCCACCTCCTTGGCCGCCACCCCTTGCTCCTATATAAGTAGATCCATCTAGTAGCTTTTCCCTTGGGATTTGTTTAGTTAAAGTTAGCCATTGCAACTTCGTACTTCGCTTGTGTCCAACGACTGCATCAAGACCGCCACGGATCCCCACCTTTATCAATACTTCATACATACTCGCAATATTCAGATTGCTTTTATCATATTCTTGCTTGTTCTTCGATTGCTTGCAGGAATAGACCTTCGTGGTCGTTGATTGTGCTCCGCGTGGTCAATAACCTCTCGGAGTTGGTTTAGCGATTGCTAAGGCGCAACGTCAGGCACGCTTGTAGTCGGATCGCCAAAGTCGCTCCACCAAATCGATAGTTATCATCTCATCGAAAGATCGGACAACCCGCCTATCAAGTGGTATCGCCAGGTTGCTCGTGAGATTTTACAGTTTTCATAGTTTAGATCGATCCGCATTCATACCTATAGTCCATGAAAAGCCACAAAAAAAGTTAGATCTATTCATCTTTATCCAAGCCAGTTCGAGCCTTTGCAATTTTCTATTCGTTGTTTGCATAGTTGAATTATCGGTTGCATCGTTGTGTCAGCTTGTTGGTCTTAGTGTCTAGTTCCTTTAGAGTTTCGAAGTTCTGCTCACATTAGTCACGCCACCGCTGCATCATTATCCTTCCGCTGTCCACCATCCCATCTATTAATTTCCACCACATGCTATGCGTTGTTCATTGTCATAATCATAGTTGTGGTCATTCACATCTTCGCCGATCCAATCAAGATCTTATCTAGTTTGTCTTGGAAAGAGGGAGAAAAAAGAGAGAAAAAGAGAGAAAAAGGAAAGAAAAAAAAAAGAAAAGAGAGAAGAAAAGAAAAAGTGTGAGAAAAAAAGAGAGAAGAAAAAAACGGATCTATCTAGAATCAATCTCACACCTGAATTCGGATTGAATCTGCTTTATGACTGTTCAAGAAAATGGGTGTATCTTCCTCATACGAAGTCCGCTTTTGGTCTGTTAGTACTCAAATTGAAGCTAGCAACGAGCCGATCTAAATAGTTGCAGAAGCTAGTTCATTATTTGACACCTCAAAATCGGCTTTAAATAGGTCTTTTGCCTCCAAGTTCGTGAACACAGCTTGTTCAAATTTTTCAGCCAGTTTTAGAATTCTTTGACTCATATCAACTCGGAATTGAGTGATTCTTTTTGCATTGGAAAGCTTGAGTTAGTAGCATTCTTTGAAAGAATTTTATCCGAAAATTGGCTCAAACTTTTCAAGAGGAAAGTTGAGAGAGAGTTGTTGTATGTCCCGCTTGGTAGTTGTTTTTCATCATTATCTTCACTAGCGCCAGGATCTTCACTTATATCTTGCTGTCAAGAGCTACTTAGTATCCTTCATTGATGCTAGTTGTGCTACGCCGCGACCTCATTAGTGTTCTAGGCTCGCCTCTAGTCCAGCCTAGCCTAGGACCAGCACAAAGATCAGCTGCTGAGCGCTTATTCAACATTGCATCTCTGAATTGATTATTCCTAATCTTTTGCTACCATATATAGCCAACCCAGCTCCACATATTTCTACACCGTATACGACGCTCTCCTCGCAATCGCTTACACAATCTTCGAGTTATTTGACATCGCTGGTTGCCTCGTCACCACCGCCGATGGTAAGAACTTGTAAGATATTGATATTTGCTTTACTGTGAGCACTTTACAACCACATCCTAGTAGTTCATAGGAACATTATTCTGAATTTTGTTTCTTGTTTCTACTAATCATGACAGGTTCTCGGGATAGAAGTTCTTGGACGATGGACACATCTTCACCATCACGAGAGTTGGGACAACATACACAACCACATGGTCAGTTATCTCTTTACCGCCATTTGAGGGTAGATTTAATCCTGCTATTTATCTAGCTTGGGAGTTTGAAATAGAACAAGTTTTAGTAACCATGACTTTTCCGAACTTGAGCGAGTAATGACCTGCCACTAGAGCATTTACTGGTTTTGCTTCAGCTTTGTGGAGGTGCATTGTAAGAAAAATATTGATAACCAACCCACAACTTGGAAAGATTTGAAAGATGTAATGAGACAACATTTTTCCCTTCTTACTATCGTCGCCAATTGCTTCGCAAATTTGAACAATTTAAACAAGGCAACAACACTGTTCATGCTTACTACAAAGAGTTCAAATCTTATATGCATCATTGTGACATAGAAGAATCTAAGGATGATACAATGAATAGATTTTTTGGTGGTTTGAACCATGATATTCAGAAAGATTTCAGATATTCCTCGTTGCATTACTGGTATGTACGCTCGTGCTTGTACCTTTGAGAGATGACACAGGAGGATGCATTGGGTGACCACAACAACTACTATTCCAGTTCATGCTCACCACCGCCGTTGGTTCCTCCATCGCTGCACCTACTAGAGCAGCCCCACTCGGATTGTGAGCGCAGATCATCTCAAGAGCATGGTGCATTGTCTACGCTCTGTACTCTACATCAGCCTACGCCTTTATGCATAAGGTAACAAAGAAGGTATTGATGATTTAATCTCACATGAGAATGATGCATCCCTAGTTAACTTAAATGCATCATGTGTTGAGTTACCCGGTGATTTGAGCACATCACCTATTTTAGAGAATCTTGAAACTGTCATGAATGCGCCATGTGATCAAACAATTGAAATACCAACAATTTTGAGTGCACCCATTGAATTAATCGTTGATGCAAAAGAATCAATGTTTAATCATTTTGATATGACCTCTAATCTTGGTGATGATTCTGTGTCGAATGACTCATTGCATGTTTGCTTATCTAAGCATGTTGTAGCATGTAAATTTGATTCAAATAAGGTTTATTCACCAATGTTGGGATGGTTTAATGATGAACATTGTCAATCTTTTGAAATAAATAAGAGCTTCACTTATATGTGCAAACCGAGTTGCAATATTTTCATGCCTTCTAGTTCTTGTGCTAATTTGTTGGCTTTAGATTTTATGAACTATGCAAGTTACTCATCTATTCATGTGTCATATATGCAAAAATCAAGGAAAGTAAAATGGATGACGATACATATACAACATGTACACCTTTGTCTCTTTTGTTAGCCAGATTTCAGATTAAGCAACGCCGAGGACGGCTTTGTTTTCAAGAAGGGGAGGATGATGAGGACATGACTACCTTGGATAAGACCAAAAATATTGCATACATGCATATTTTTCAGTTGATTTCTAGTGCAAACTATTCAATAATATATTTATGTTATCCAGAACAAAAATACTTCACATACTTTTGTGTTTTGTCTAATTGTAGGTGTATGGGACATTTGTATAATTCACATATGAAGATAAGGGAAAAGGAGAAGTTTAGGTGCTGTTTAAAAAGTCTTCTCACGTCACTTTTGGGCCAAGAGAAGATAGAGTCCAAGTCTCTCACGTTCTGAATTCAGATTCGACTGCACAGACATACCTGACTCAAAACGCCAACAACTTTTTCATACGGACCTGAATTGGGTGATTCTTTTTGGTGGAAAGTATATTTCATGCTCTTTCCAGAACAATTGAATCACCTTAAAATCCGTCCGAGCATTGAGTTATGGACGAAACAATCTGACGCTGCACCAGAATCCGAGTCAAACTACAAGTCCAAAGGTGTTACGTCACCTCCACTTGGGCCCATTGGCCTTGTACGACCTAGGCTTAGTTTTAGGCTGCCTTGGACGTCCTCCCACCTCCTTGGCCGCCACCCCTTGCTCCTATATAAGTAGATCCATCTAGTAGCTTTTCCCTTGGGATTTGTTTAGTTAAAAGTTAGCCATTGCAACTTCGTACTTCGCTTGTGTCCAACGACTGCACCAAGACCGCTTACGGATCCCCACCTTTATCAATACTTCATACATACTGCAATATTCAGATTGCTTTTATCATATTCTTGCTTGTTCTTCGATTGCTTGCAGGAATAGACCTTCGTGGTCGTTGATTGTGCTCCGCGTGGTCAATAACCTCTCGAGTTGGTTTAGCGATTGCTAAGGCGCAACGTCAGGCACGCTTGTAGTCGGATCGCAAAGTCGCTCCACCAAATCGATAGTTATCATCTCATCAAAAGATCGGACAACCCGCCTATCACTATGATCCGGCAATCTCATTTGGTCAGAATTGAAGAAAATCCAGCGCTAAATGCCTTATTCTCCTTGTTTTCCTCGATGGCATGTTGAACTCATGCGCGGAAAGCCAAGAACAAAAGGGCATTCCTCGTGATCGGTCAATATATATGGAAATGATATCTCCTCTATAGAGGACAAGAAATTTTGGGGCAATCAGGCAAAAAGCGCACAAGAAAATGAAGTACTTTCAAGGACTGCCATAGAATGGACAGATGTTCACTAAAACGGTCATAATTTTGTCATTCGGAGTCCGTGTCAAACCATAAGTACTCAAACTGCTCGTGGCGAGCCGCGTGAATCCAAAAAATACTCCCCGCTTGCGCCAGGAGGCCCGGAGTACCCTTAAATTCAGCCTTAAGTAGAACATCATTCGTCGCTGTTTTTCAGACAAGTTTCTGAACCCATTGACACTTCCTTTTGAAGGAAATTCGAGAGATTATGTTGCTTATAGACATTAGCCCCTAGTAGGGACAAACGTATTTTTCGCAGATGATCTATGATCCGCAATCTCATTTGGCCAGAATTGAAGAAAATCAAGCTGCTATATGCCTTATTCTCTTGTTTTCACGGACGGCATGTCAGAACTCATGCGCTGGAATGCCAAGAACAAAAGGGTATTCCTAGCATCACCAATATATATGTGGAAACGATATCTCCTCTATAGAGGACAAGAAATTTTGGGGCAATCTGGCAAAAAGCGCACGAGAAAATGAAGTACTTTCAAGGACTGCCATAGAATGGACAGATATTCACTAAAACGGTCATAATTTTGTCATTCGGAAACTGTGTCGGACCCATAAGTACTCAGACTGCTCGCGGCGAGCGCGCGAATCCAAAATATACTCCACCCTTCCGCAAGGAGGCCCGGGGTACCCTCAAATTTAACTATAAGCAAGACTTTTTGGCCCTGAAAGTCAAAGAACCTCATTCGTCGCTGTTTTTCAGCCATGTTTCTGAACCCATTGGCACTTCCTTTTGAAGGAAATTCGAAAGATTATGTTGCTTATAGACATTAGCCCCCTGGTAGGGACAAACGATTTTCTCAGAGATGCTCTATGATCCGGCAATCTCATTTGGCCGTAAATTGAAGAAAATCAAGCGGCTATATGCCTTATTCTCCTTGTTTTCGCCGGATGGCATGCTGTAAGTCATGCGCGTGAAAGCCAAGAACAGAAGGGCATTCCTGGCATTGGTCAATATATATGTGGAAACGATATCTCCTCTATAGAGGACAAGAAATTTTGGGGCTATCTAGCAAAAAGCGCACGAGAAAATGAAGTACTTTCAAGGACTACCATAGAATGGACGGATGTTCACTAAAATGGTCATAATTTTGTCATTCGGAAACTGTGTCGGACCCATAAGTACTCAAACTTCTCGCGGCGAGCGCGCGAATCCAAAATATACTCCCCGCTTCCGCCAGGAGGCCCGGGGTACCCTCAAATTCAGCCTTAAGTAGTACTTTTTGGCCCTGAAAGTCAAAGAACCTCATTCATCGCTGTTTTTCAGACATGTTTCTGAACCCATTAGCACTTCCTTTTGAAAGAAATTCGAGAGATTATGTTGCTTATAGACATTAGCCCCCCTAGTAGGGACAAACGACTTTTCTCGCAGGCTCTATGATCCCGCAATCTCATTTGGTCAGAATTGAAGAAAATCCAGCGCTATATGCCTTATTCTCCTTGTTTTCACGGATGGCATGCTGTAATTCATGCACGGAAAGCCAAGAACAAAAGGGCATTCCCGGCATCGTCAATATATATGTGGAAACGATATCTCGCCTATAGAGGACAAGAAATTTTGGGGCAATCAGCAAAAAGCGCACGAGAAAATGAAGTAATTTCAAGGACCGCCATAGAATGGATAGATGTTCACTAAAACGGTCATAATTTTGTCATTCGAGTCCGTGACGGACCCATAGGTACTAAACTGCTCAAGCGGCAGCACGCTAATCCAAAAATACTCGCCATGCTTAGGAGGCCCGGAGTACCCTGAAATTCAGCCTAAGAAGGACTTTTGGCCCCGAAAGTCAAAGAACATCATTCGTCGCTGTTTTTCGCATAAGTTTCAACCCATTGGCACTTCCTTTTGAAGGAAAATCGAGAGATTATATTGCTTATAGAAATTAGCCCCTAGTAGGGACAAACGCACTGCCTACAGATGCTCTATGATCCGCAACTCATTTGGCCGCAATTGAAGAAAATCCAATGCTATATGCCTTATTCTCCTTGTTTTCACGGATGGCATGATGTAACTCATGCGCGGAAAGCCAAGAACAAAAGGGCATTCCTGGCATCGGTCAATATATATGAGGAAACGATATCTCCTCTATAGAGGACAAGAAATTTTGGGGCAATCTGGCAAAAAGCACACGAGAAAATGAAGTACTTTCAAGGACTGCCATAGAATGGACAGATGTTCCCTAAAATGGTCATAATTTTGTCATTCAGAGTACGTGTCGGACCCATAAGTACTCAAACTGCTCGCAGCGAGCACGCGAATCCAAAAAATACTCCCTGCTTGCTCCGGGAGGCCTTGAGTACCCTCAAATTCAGCCTTAAGAAGGACTTTTTGGCCCTGAAATATAAAGAACATCATTCGTCGCTGTTTTTCAGACAAGTTTCTGAACCCATTGACACTTCCTTTTGAAGGAAATTCGAGAGATTATGTTGCTTATAGACATTAGCCCCCTAGTAGGGACAAACGTACCTTTTTGCAGATGCTCTATGATCCGGCAACCTCATTTGGCCGTAAATTGAAGAAAATCAAGCTGCTATATGCCTTATTCTCTTGTTTTCACGGATGGCATCTCAGAACTCATGCGCCGTGGAAAGCCAACAAGAAAAGGGCATTCATGGCATCGGTCAATATATATATGTGGAAACGATATTCTCTATAGAGGACAAGAAATTTTGGGGCAATCTGGCAAAAGCGCACGAGAAAATGAAGTACTTTCAAGGACCGCCATAGAATGGATGATGTTCGCTAAAACGGTCATAATTTTGTCATTCGAAACCGTGTCGGACTCATAGTACTAAATTGCTTCGCCAAGCGAGCCGCCAAATCCAAAATATACTCCACGCTCCACCAGAGGCCTGTGGTACCTCAAATTCAGCCTTAAGGGACTTTTGGCCCTGAAAGTCAAAGAACCTCATTCATCGCTGTTTTTCAGCCATGTTTCAACCCATTAGCACTTCCGCTTGAAGGAAATTCGAGAGATTATGTTGCTTATAGACATTAGCCATCCCGGTAGGGACAAACATACCTTTCAGAGATGCTCTTTGATCCTCGGCAATCTTATTTGGCCAGAAATTGAAGAAAATCTAGCGGTTATATGCCTTATTCTCCTTGTTTTCATCGGATGGCATGTCAGAACTCATGCGCGTGAAAGCCAAGAACAAAAGGGCATTGTCGGTGTCAAACAGCGGATCTCGGTAGGGGTCCCGAATCGTGCGCCTAGGGCGGATGGTAACAAGAGACGAGGGACACGATGTTTTTACCTGTGTTCGCCCTCTCGATGGAGTTAAAACCCCACGCCCCGCTTGATTAATATTGATGATATGGGTAGTACAAGAGTGGATCTACCACGAGATCAAGGAGGCTAAACCCAGAAGCTAGCCTATGGTATGATTGTTGTATGTATATTGTCCCACGGATTAAAGCCCTCCGGCTTATATAGACACCGGAGGAGGCTAGGGTTACACAGAGTCGGTTACAATGGTAGGAGATCTACATATCCAGATTGCAAGCTTGCCTTCCACGCCAAGGAAAGTCCCATCCGACACGGACGGAGTCTTCAATCTTGTATCTTCGTAGTCTTGGAGTCCGCGGATAATGATAGTCCGTTATCCGACACCCCTAGTCCAGACTCCTCAAGAGCTCCTCAACCAGCTTCAATGACGATAAGTTCGGGCAAGATAATGTTCGGCATTGCAAGGCGGGTTCCTCCTTGAATAATCCAGAAGATCATGAACACCAGATAGTGTCCGCCTCGCAAAATAAATTCCACATTCCACCGTAGAGAGAATAAAATATGCACTAGCTCAATCACCGACATATTATGCGGCGTGATATCACACCGCCGCCTAGCCACCGCTTGAATCGCTTTTTACTATACCACCTCAAAGACGCTTAGCGGAGCGGTTTCTTGGCACGCCTTGTCGGGCAGTAGATCGTGTTCCCTTATTCCGGATCCTCATCAATACGCGCGGTAACCCAGCTGCCCTGCCGCCACACCTCCTCTATCTAAGGTGAATCCTGCGGTCACGGAGACGGCTTCTGTATATTTTTTTCCTTTATAAGAGGACCAAGGCTTGTCCTTGTTCTTCAATCTCGTGATCGAATCTCCTCCTCGCCCCAGCCCAACACCCAGAGCCTCAGATTCGAGCGCTGGATCCTTAACTATGTCCGCCCGACCTCCAGTCGGTGGATGCCCTCCTCCACGAGGAGGACATATTGAAGTTACGTGAGCTGGCACTGCCCACGAGGTTTCAAGATGTTGCTCGCCCAAGGGCAGGTCAGTGCCCGCCCCGAGCCCGTGAATACGCTGCCTCAGATCCCACCTCCGCCGGGTTTAGTCTTCCCGACGGACCCCTTCGTGAGAGGGCTCTGTTCTACTATGGGCTGGACTTTCACGACTTGGCCCGAGTCCATCCTCCATATCTCCGCATTCATTATCATCTCGCGTCCTTCCTCCGCTACTCCCCACTTCGCCCGTGGGTCAAGACCTTCAAGGGGAGCCAAGATGATCGGGGCGCTAAGCGGAGGCGCGGGCGGCCATAAGCAAAAGGCCGATGCCCTGCGGGTTCAAGGTTCCTTCCAAGAGGAACTCGGACCGTGGGCAGCAGGAGTGGTTCTATATCATCGCCCGGCGGGCTGCAGCAAAAGCCGCCGCTTTCATTCCGCCGACCTCCACGCCACCGGTGTCGTGGGTCAACCAAGGCTCAATTGGGGCCGTTCAAGACGTGCTCCTCACCGGGGCCGGATTCGAGACCTCCAAGCGAGGGAGATCGACCTGATCGTGGTGATGCAGTTTATGCTGATCAGCATCTTCGCCTGCAAACGCCGGGCCCTCTCCGCCTATGGGAGTTCAACCCAGGGACCTCGGATTCTCCAACACTTTATGGGTGCGACACCCGTGGAGATGTACAAGTTGTTCTTCGACCGCAGTGGCGGTACGGAATTAGCCGAGGACACGGGCCTAAGCCGCAATCGCCTGATACTCTGTAAATAGCTCGAGTCCGGACTTTCGCTTATACGCCTTTCTAGAGTTCGCCCCGACTCATCACTCTTCACAGAATGGGTGGCGCGATCAAGGCTGATAAGGTGTCCGCCCTTCCTAGAGACCGTGACCGGATCCCGTGCTGGTCGAATAAAGGAGGTCGCCCCACGTATAAAGCGAAGGGGAAACAGAGGAGCTAATATTTCGCCCAAAGGGCGCTCAAGAGGGGGGAATCAAGAACCTCCTCCGGGGGAGAAGAGGACCGCCCAAGATCCGGAGGCCAAAGCCCTAAGCTGGAAGAGATCTTCACTGGTGTCCGCGTCCCGAGAGAACCGGACGACAATCATCGCTGAAGGATCAGCCTCCAAATGAGCCGTGAGTATGAAAAAGGGAATTAATTAGTAAGGAAATACCTTCATTTATGCTTCAGGGGTAACCAAATATTTATATTGCAGTTCGGATCTGCAGCCTTCTTAGATGAGTTCATCTTCGGGGACCTTCTTCGAGATGATGGAGAGCGAACGCCTCGTCCGCAGCTGCTGCCAGATAAGGCAAAGCAGCCCGGTATCATTATGGAGGGTATCCCGAGTCCGAGGGGCCGAGAGTTCGCACCCACTAGTATCCGCCGGGGAACCAAGAATCTGCTGAGAGGGCGCCCATTTCGTAAGATCACCGTATGTTAATGCGTATGGTGATTGGAAGGATTTCGTCCGCCGAGAGCGGATTGCGCAATGCCGCCATGAGTTTGCTGGCAGGATTTGAGGTATGTGAGAATGACGCACCCCTTTGTCTTTTAACAGTTTTGCACATAAAAAAAATGCACCCTGTATAGATAGTAGCCCCTGAGACTCGGTAGGTTGTCGAAAACGCATGCTGCGTCGAGGATCGAAATTCAAAGTAATGAATTCCGCTGCCTTATGTTGGTGGCGGATAGTCCGAGGGCTAGCTGGACTAGTGAGTTTGCCGTGTTGAGTCGGCAACTTGACATGGCGGATGCGACATCGCACTTGTCAACCGCCACTTGACGAAGTCGCAAGGTAAATGAGTTCTCCGCAGCCCTTTATTTAGGGGTCAAGCCTCCTCCGATAAATTATATGTTGTGGCTGCACGGTGCTATCAGCTGGAGAGCCTTCAAAGCTGAACTTGCTCGAGCTAAGGAGCAAGCCCGGCGGAGTGATGCGGCTGCCTCGAGGGCGCCGAGGAGTTGAAAGCCGAAGGGCTGCGACCGCTTAAGCAGGGCGGAGGTGGCCGAATTGGCCATGAAAGTAAAGGATGCTGCCGACCGTAATGAGGTTTTGAAAAGGAGCGCTTATCGGAGCGGGAAGACCTGAAGAAGACCACCGCCGGTTAAGGATGCCCGCTTCGCAATGCGGGCTATGAGGGAGGAACCGCGCCAAGCCGGAGATATCGTGGTCGGCAAGTTTTTCTCGCTGCGCCCGTTTATGGATGGAAAGTATGCTCAATTTGAGCGGCAGGAGCCCGGAGGATCCGTGATATGGACTTAGCTGCAGTGCGGCTGATGCCGCTGAGCATTTCCGAGCCGTGGAGGATCACAAGATGGAAGAGCTATACCGGTCTCAATTCCATAGTCCGGCCGCCACTTTCGCTGATGCATCGGGTTGGCCAATGGGCCGAACTAAATAGATTGTCCGGACTTGCTATGACCGATATCGTGGTTCATGTCTCGCCAGAGAGGCCCAAGGCGACGAGCTACTTCGCCATCGCAGTAATTCCTTGAGCGGTGCCGATATAAAGGAGATGAAGCGGTCGGCTCGCATCGAGGGCGCGCGGATGGCTCTTGCCCGTATGAAGGCGCACCGTCCGGAGATGGATGCCACCGCCGTTGCCGCCAGATTCGATGAAAACCGCCCCGCCAAGCACTATTTCGGGAAGTTATGCGTGGCGCCAGGTAATAGAGTCGCAGTGCTCAAAAATGTCACATTCAAATGAACGATTAGCTTGTAATACGATGATTATGTTATAACTGCTTTTATACTTGTGCGCCCCAAGTAGTAAAACTTCCCAGGCGGCCGCTTACGATACATTTGTATAACTTGAAAGATTGCAGCTTCGCTTTCAGCCCCACGCATTGTGGTGCGGGTGTTCGCAAAATAGCGCGCTTCCACACTTAATCCGGACGCCTTGGTCCTGCTTAAGGAGGTGGTAGCGAGCGAAGAGGCAATCCGGACTATGGTGCTTTATCACTTGCACTTAGCCTGGAGTTTCGAGGGTGGGGCTACGATATAGCCTCGTGGCACCGCACATCTCCGAATTCGTGGTGCGATGTGCCTCGACCGAAACGGTCCTTCACAAAGCGGGAATTCTAAACATTCCGGTAGTCGATCGAGTGGTCGACCAGCCTCATCAGATCATGACAATAGCCGCCGCTTTCATCGAGGTGCTCGCCAGCCGAACCGGGCACAATCGCAGAGTTCTCCGTGCCGCCATAGCCGTGATACGAACGTAAGGCAGCAAACACGTGAGCCGGGCAAACCCAACATTTGACCAAAGACATGATTCGAGCTGATGCATATAATTCCTAATCTCGAGACGCCAACACTCCCTAAGGTGTTCGGTCTTTATAATAATGGCAGAGATGCCCTAAGCCCCTAGTGTCCGTGTACGGCATGGTCTTCGACGCGCCAATGCCAAAACGCCAGCCCGCTTATTATAGGAAGAAACCAAGGAGAATAACAACAAGAGACAAGAAAAAGGTTTACGCAGGTCTTAATCAAAAGAATCTCACAACGGGTCCTCACCGCACGCCTCGCTACCGTGTCCGCGCAGCCGCTTATTCGGACGGGTATGCACATTGTTCATCTCAGAAAAGAGGGGAACGCTTAGTTTGAAAATAAATCGCATGTAAAAATATGTGTAAAAGAAGAAATATGAATAATTAAAGCGGGTTTGTATGAACTCATGGTTGTTTGTGCGCACACCCCCGTGGAAGAGGTATGTGGCTAGGGAGTCCCTAGCCTCGCCAAGCCAGATTCGTTTATCCGAGTCCGGGTCTTTAAGTGACCTCGTGACCGAAATGACACCACGCGACCGCATCTTGAGTGTAAGAGACGCGAATGCGGTATGGCGTTGAAGCGATTAAAGCCTTTCGCCCCAAGAGTGCTTGATATTCACTTTCAAATGGGACAATGTAAAAATTAATTTTTCATTTAAAATTGTTCGCGATCCAACACGACTTCTAGTAATATAGAGCCTGCACTTGGCGAAGGGCCCGCGCCACCTTTGAAGGAAGTGCGGCCGTGTCCGATTTTGTTAGGGTTCATCCTCATCCTACGGATTGTGTTTGAATATAGCAGGTTTAAGTCGCTGCCTCCGCCCATTAGGACGTTAGTAAATTGTAATCCGCCTATTATGGGATTCAATATAAGGGGAGTCCGCCCCGCATTTCAACGCTCGAGTAGTCCAGTGGTCGAAAGTGATTGGCTTTGATATCCAATCTCTATGGTTTGCTGGTTTGGACCGCGCAAGCTCTTTTTAGGAAGTGCCGATTGTTTTTCCGATATATCACATTAAGTGAGTTTATCGTTTTGACATCTTGTGGGAAAGTCTTTTGTTTTCCGGTGCTCGCTGGTGGGGTTTATCTTCTTCGCTGACGCTGCCGAGCCCTTTTGTGTTCGCATTTAGTCGGCCGGACTGCTTAAAACCCAACAATCCTCGGGTGTGATTTGTGCCTTCCGGGTAATCGTGGATTTGACATATCCGACCCAAAATCTTGTTTGTTGGACAATTCGTCATTGTCAATCCTTGAGAGGCTGTGTTTTGTTGTTGGGTCGCGAGCTTTTGAATCCGCGCTGATCGCCGTTTTTTGGCTTTTTCTTTATTCCGGCGCTGCCTTTCGCTACCGTGATTTTCCGCTTCCATCTCTTATCTCGATGTACTTGGGTCGCTGGTGCAGCATCTTGCTAGCTACTATCTTCTCCGCATGTAAGCGGGTCATGAGGTTTGTTAGTGCGGACATTGTCCTCATTTTCTTCGACCGAGGTGCTCGGGTAAGGCATTCGCTCGACATTATGCTTGAAAGCTGCTAAGGCTTCAAGCGTCCGGACAATGACTATTTGGTTCTTTTTGGTAAGGAACCTGCTCTGCATTTCGCACCGACTCTCGGGCTGTTGAGTTATATGACTTAGATCATCTCAGATCCGGAGGGCGGACATAAGTCCCTTGAAAATTTGTTTCTAAACGCATCCTCAAGCTCTTCCCAACTTCCAATAGTGTTTTCTCGGGAGGCTTTAAGCCAATGACGGGCTGGCCCTTTGAGCTTGAGGGTAGGTATTTTATGGCGTGAGATCGCCTCCGCCATGTGTATGTGCAGATATAATCTTCATCCGCATCTGTGGTCTGTTGTTCCATCGAGGCCTCTATGTTTATGGGTTTAAATCCTGCTGGAATTATGGTCCAAAGACCTCATCGGTGAAACATAGTGGGTGTGCGGCGCCTGTATTTGTGTGTGCCGTTATCATCGGACACTTGACGGTTGTCTTGCTTGGGGCCTTCTCTTTGGCCCGAGATGGACCTGGCTGGGCCATCTATCCTTCCAAGTTCGCTGGTTGGTTTATGTGTGGCGCCACACAGAATTTGGCCTATCATCCGCCGCCTATTCAACCAGCAGCCCTTTATTTTTGGACGGTGGAGGCTCTATGGCCTCCTCGTCAATTCGTAGTACTATGCGCTCGGTAGCTCTTTTGATTGGTGGCCATTGCCGATTTATTCATGGGTTTTGAGCACTTTGCTCCATCTCATTCTTAGTGTGTCTTCCGCTGTTTTGAGCCTCCGCTTTTCTTCTTCAGCTTCTTGCAAGATCGACGATTTCTTTTTCCGGAAGGTTCTGTTTCCGCGCGCGTGTCCGCATGAGGTCGTCCGACCGTTGTTTTCACCGGCTCGACTGATTATCCGACTCGCCATGTTCGGACGGTTGCTTATCCGCATGTTCGTCCGTCTGCTTGTGAGCCCCGCTTATTAAGGGCCTTTGGGAGCGTTGTTGTCGCCGAGGCGGGACTTAGGGCGCATCCGCGCCGCCGCTTTGGTCTTTTATCGGCGGGTCATCTTCGCCGGGCCGCTGGTCCTTGTTATCGCCTCCTTTGGGGTGTCCACCATATATATGTCGTATGCACGAGGTGGTCCTGCTGCGGCTATAAGCTTTTTGTTTTTGTTCGCTCGACATCGCCGCCCATAGCATCGATGTCTTCGGAGTCGTAGTCAGCATGTCGGCTAGATCGCCGATGCGGCTACAAAGTGGTGGTGGGTGGGCTTTGAATTTCTTCGTCGTCTGCATTTCAACCATCCCGCCATAGTCCGCCAGACTTCCGGATAACGAGATGCTTTAGTGAATTCAAGATATCGCCAAAAGGCTAGTAATCGAAGATGTCCGCGCGGTGAATTTATAACCGCGCCAATCCGGATCAATTGGTAGGGCGCGGAGATTTGAGTCCGCAAGGAGTCCGTGTCTCGGAATCACGAAGTTTCGTAGGGACAAGATTAGTGTTCGCCCATCGCCGGATGTTGAAGTTTCCGTATGGCGCGTTTATCCACCAGCCTCGATCCGGGCGATCGCCCGCCAATGGTCGGCGGATCCGCAGCGCCACCAAGGCACCGCTCGTGGCGAGCTAGATCATGCCCGCTGCCACAAAGGCGCGCGCTTTGGTCAGGGCTCGAGTCCGCCGAAGATCAAGTCTTCACGACATCGCCGAAGTTTAAGCTTCCAAATCGACCGACGCCAGGGGCGAAGCTTTCGATTCGTTCCAGATGGCCAAGTGAATTGGCCCAGAAAGCGGCCGCCGAATATGAAGATCCGTCCGGGAGAAAAGTTCACTCGACAGCGCTGTTGGTTGAAGATGCCATCGCTTATCGGTGACGCATACGATGAACTCTCAATGAAAGCACCAATGTCGTGTCAAACCGCGGATCTCGGTAGGGGGTCCCGAACTGTAGCGCCTAGGCGGATGGTAACAAGAGACGAGGGACACGATGTTTTACCCAAGTTCGGCCTCTCGATGGAGGTAAAACCCACGCCCCGCATGATTAATATTGATGATATGGGTAGTACAAGAGTGGATCTACCACGAGATCAAGGAGGCTGAACCCAGAAGCTAGCCTATGGTATGATTGTTGTAATGTATATTGTCCCACGGACTAAAGCCCTCCAGCTTTATATAGACACCAGAGGAGGCTAGGGTTACATAGTCGGTTACAATGGTAGGAGATCTACATATCCAGATTGCCAAGTTTGCCTTCCACGCCAAGGAAAGTCCCATCCGGACACGGACGGAGTCTTCAATCTTGTATCTTCGTAGTCTTCGAGTCCGCGGATAATGATAGTCCGCTATCCGACACCCCTAGTCCAGACTCCTCAGGCATTCCTCGCATCGGTCAATATATATATATGGAAACGATATCACCTCTATAGAGGACAAGAAATTTTGGGGCAATCAGGCAAAAAGCGCACAAGAAAATGAAGTACTTTCAAGGACTGCCATAGAATGGACAGATGTTCACTAAAACGGTCATAATTTTGTCATTCGAGTCCGTGGTCGACCCATAAGTACTCAAGTTGCTCGTGGCGAGGCGTGAATCCAAAAATACTCCCGCTTGTGCCAGAGGCCCGAGTACCTTTAAATTCAGCCTTAAGGTGACTTTTGGCCCCGAAAGTCAAAGAACATCATTCGTCATTGCTTTTTCGATAAGTTTCAACGCATTGACACTTCCTTTTGAAGGAAATTCGAGAGATTATGTTGCTTATAGACATTAGCCTCCTAGTGGGGACAAACGACTTTTTGCAGATGCTCTATGATCCGGCAATCTCATTTGGCCAGAATTGAAGAAAATCCAGCGCTATATGCCTTATTCTCCTTGTTTTAGCCGGATGGCATGTCAGAACTCATCCGCGGAAAGCCAAGAACAAAAGGGCATTCCCTGCATCGGTCAATATATATGTGGAAACGATATCTCCTCTATAGAGCACAAGAAATTTTGGGCAATCAGCAAAAAGCGGACGAGAAAATGAAGTATTTTCAAGGACCGCCATAGAATGGACAGATATTCACTAAAACGGTCATAATTTTGTCATTCGGAGTGCGGTTGGACCCATAAGTACTAAACCGCTATGAGCGCGAGCGCGCGAATCCAAAAATACTCGCCATGCTTAGGAGGCCCGGAGTACCTCAAATTCAGCCTTAAGCAGACTTTTGGCCTCAAAGTCAAACAACATCATTCGTCATTGTTTTTCTGACAAGTTTCAACCCATTGGCACTTTCTTTGAAGGAAATTGAGAGATTATGTTGGTTATATACATTAGCCCTCGGTAGGGACAAACGCACTGCTTGCAGATGCTCTATGATCCGCAATCTCATTTGGCCAGAATTGAAGAAAATCCAATGCTATATGCCTTATTCTCCTTGTTTTCACGGATGGCATGTCAGAACTCATGCGCGCGAAAGCTAAGAACAAAAGGGCATTCCCTGCATCGGTCAATATATATGTGGAAACGATATCTCCTCTATAGAGGACAAGAAATTTTGTGGCAATCAGCAAAAGCACACGATAAAATGAAGTACTTTCAAGGACGCCATAGAATGGACAAATGTTCACTAAAACGGTCATAATTTTGTTATTCGTGTCCGTGTCGGACCCATAAGTATTAAACTGCTCAATGCGAACGCCACGAATCCAAAAAATACTCCACGCTCCGCCAGAGGCCCGGAGTACCTCAAATTCAGCCTTGTTGACTTTTGGCCCCGAAAGTCAAAGAACATCATTCGTCGTTGTTTTTCGCATAAGTTTCAACCCATTGGCACTTCCTTTGAAGGAAATTGACCGATTATGTTGCTTATAGACATTAGCCCTCGGTAGGGACAAACGTTTTTTGCAGATGCCCTATGATCCGGCAATCTCATTTGGCCATAAATTTAATAAAATCCAGCGGTCAGATGCCTTATTCTCCTTGTTTTACCGGATGGCATGTCAGAACTCATGCGCGTGAAAGCCAAGAATAAAAGGGCATTCCTGGCATCGGTCAATATATATGTGGAAACGATATCTCCTCTAGAGAGGAAAAGAAATTTTGGGGCAATCAGGCAAAAAGAGCACGAGAAAATGAAGTACTTTCAAGGACTGCCATAGAATGGACAGATGTTCACTAAAATGGTCATAATTTTGTCATTCGGTGTCCGTGTTGGACCCATAAGTACTCAAACTGCTCGCGACGAGCGCACGAATCCAAAAAATACTCCCCGCTTACGCCAGGAGGCCCGGAGTACCTTCAAATTCAGCCTTAAGCTGGACTTTTTGGCCCTGAAAGTCAAACAACATCATTTGTCGCTGTTTTTCGGACAAGTTTCTGAACCCATTGGCACTTTCTTTTGAAGGAAATTCGAGAATTATGTTGCTTATAGACATTAGCCTCGGGTAGGGACAAACGCATTCGCCACAGATGCTCTATGATCCGGCAATGTCATTTGGCCATAAATTGAAGAAAATCCAGCCGCTATATGCCTTATTCTCCTTGTTTTCACGGATGGCATGTCAGAATCATGCGCTGGAAAGCCAAGAACAAAAGGGCATTCCTGCATCACCAATATATATGTGGAAACGATATTCCTCTATAGAGGACAAGAAATTTTGGGGCAATCAGCAAAAAGCACACGATAAAATGAAGTACTTTCAAGGACCGCCAAAGAATGGACAGATGTTCACTAAAACGGTCATAATTTTGTTATTCGTGTCCGTGGTCGACCCATAAGTACTAAACTGCTTATGCATTTAGCGCGAATCCAAAAAATACTCCACGCTCCGCCAGAGGCCCGAGTACCTCAAGTTCAGCCTTAAGGACTTTTGGCCCCGAAAGTCAAAGAACATCATTCGCCGTTGTTTTTCGATAAGTTTCAACCCATTGGCACTTCCTTTGAAGGAAATTGAGTGATTATGTTGCTTATAGACATTAGCCTCTCGGTAGGGACAAACGATTTTTTGCAGATGCTCTATGATCCGGCAATCTTATTTGGCCATAAATTTAATAAAATCCAGCGCTATATGCCTTATTCTCCTTGTTTTCACCGGATGGCATGCAGTAACTCATGCAACGTGAAAGCCAAGAATAAAAGGGCATTCCTGCATCGGTCAATATATATGTGGAAACGATATTCCTCTATAGAGGAAAAGAAATTTTGGGGCAATCAGGCAAAAAGAGCACGAGAAAATGAAGTACTTTCAAGGACTGCCATAGAATGGACAAATGTTCACTAAAACAATCAAATTTTGTCATTCGTGTCCGTGTCCAACCCATAAGTACTTAAACTGCTTTCAAGAGCGCCAGTGAATCCAAAAAATACTCCACGCCCGCCAGAGGCCCGAGTACCTCAAATTCACTTAAGCAGGAATTTTGGCCCCAAAGTCAAAGAACATCATTCGTCATTGCTTTTTCGATAAGTTTCAACCCATTGGCACTTCCTTTGAAGGAAATTCGAGAGATTATGTTGCTTATAGACATTAGCCCTTGGTAGGGATAAACGATCTTCTCGCAGATGTCAGATGATCCGCAATCTCATTTGGCCATAAATTTAAGAAAATCCAGCTGCTATATGCCTTATTCTCCTTGTTTTCACGGATGGCATGTCAGAACTCATGCGCGAAAGCCAAGAACAAAAGGGCATTCTGGCATCGGTCAATATATATGTGGAAACGATATTCTCTATAAAGGACAAGAAATTTTGGGGCAATCAGCAAAAAGTGCACGAGAAAATGAAGTAATTTCAAGGACTGCCATAGAATGGATGATGTTCACTAAAACGGTCATAATTTTGTCATTCGTGTCCGTGTCGAACCCATAAGCACTCAAACTGCCGCCATGCAGCACGCGAATCCAAAAATACCCACGCTCCGCCAAGAGGCCCGAGTACCTCAAATTCAGCCTTAAGCAGGACTTTTGGCACCGAAAGTCAAAGAACATCATTCGTTGTTGTTTTTAGACAAGTTTCAACCCATTGGCACTTCCTTTTGAAGGAAATTCGAGATTATGTTGCTTATAGACATTATCCCCGGTAGTAACAAACGATTTTCTCGCAGATGCTCTATGATCCGCAATCTCATTTGGCCATAAATTTAAGAAAATCCAGCTGCTATATGCCTTATTCTCCTTGTTTTCACGGATGGCATGTCAGAACTCATGCGCGCGGAAAGCCAAGAACAAAAGGGCATTCTCGCATCGGTCAATATATATGTGGAAACGATATCACCTTTATAGAGGACAAGAAATTTTGGGGCAATCAGCAAAAGCGCACGAGAAAATGAAGTACTTTCAAGGACCGCCATAGAATGGACAGATGTTCACTAAAACGGTCATAATTTTGTCATTCGAGTCCGTGGTCGACCCATAAGTACTCAAACCGCTTGCTGCAGCATGCAACCAAAAATATTCTCGCTATGCCAGAGGCCCGGAGTACCCTTAAATTCAGCCTTAAGAAGGACTTTTGGCCCTGAATATCAAAGAACATCATTCGTCATTGTTTTTCGCACAAGTTTCAACCCATTGGCACTTCCTTTGAAGGAAATTCGAGAGATTATGTTGTTTAGACATTAGTCCTCCGGTAGGGACAAACGATCTTTCTGCAGATGCTCTATGATCCGGCAATCTCATTTGGCTGTAAATTTAAGAAAATCCAGCTGCTATATGCCTTATTCTCCTTGCTTTCACGGATGGCATGTTGTAACTCATGCGCTGGAAAGCCAAGAACAAAAGGGCATTCCTCGTGATCGGTCAATATATATGTGAAACGATATCTCCTCTATAGAGGAAAAGAAATTTTGGGGCAATCAGCAAAAAGAGCACGAGAAAATGAAGTATTTTCAAGGACTGCCATAGAATGGACAGATGTTCACTAAAACGGTCATAATTTTGTCATTCGTGTCCGTGGTCGGACCCATAAGTACTAAACCGCTTATGCAAGCGCTGAATCCAAAAAATACTCCACGCTCCGCCAGAGGACCGAGTACCTCAAATTCAGCCTTAAGCAGGAATTTTGGCCTCGAAAGTCAAAGAACATCACTGCCGCTGTTTTTCGACAAGTTTCAACCCATTAGCACTTCCTTTTGAAGGAAATTCGAGAGATTATGTTGCTTATAGATATTATCCTCGGTAGGGGCAGACGATTTTCTCGCAGATGCTCTATGATCCGGCAACTTATTTGGCCATAAATTTAAGAAAATCCAATGCTATATGCCTTATTCTCCTTGTTTTCGCCGGATGACATGTCAGAATCATGCGCGTGAAAGCCAAAACAAAAGGGCATTCCCTGCATCGTCAATATATATGTGAAACGATATTCCTCTATAGAGGACAAGAAATTTTGGGGCAATGATGAGGACATCAATACCATTGTTACACCCACAACCCCTATCATTATATATATACGGACCAATTACTAGAGTCACAAGACGCCAATTAAATTACTGTGTACTTTCGCTTTGGTAATGATTCTAATGTTCATGAGAATATGATGTCGCTTAAATTGGATACATTTGTTTTGCTTACAAATGAAGGGCCTAGCTTGGAGAAGGATGAACATTGAGCAAGAACACGATGGAGTTGATGGCATGCTAAGGGGATCAAGAACGGAGTTACAAGTGATGATTTCAGACTTTGAAGCCACCATAAGGAGTGCATGAAGCCTTGGACGAAATATACAAGATGCCACTTCATAATATTCGCCCATAGGCTATTCTAGGTGCTGTGTCACCTTATTATTTGGTCAGCCCATGTAATTTCGAAATACTTAAGTATAGGCTATTTTAGAGTCCAGTATGTGGGGAAACAAGAGTTAGGGTTGGTTTCGACCCCACCCTCAAGGGCCACGAAATTCTCCTTTTCCCCATATATACAGCCCTTAGGGCGCGCTTAGATTTTGGGTTTTGTTTAGATTAAAGTTTGCCATAGCCGCAACTTCACAGATTTCGCTTGTGTTCATCGACTGCATAAAGACGCCTCGTAACCCCACCTTGATCAATAAAGCTTTCATCTTATATTCGCAATATCCAGATTGCAATCTCAGCTTTTGCTTGTTCTTCGATTGCTCGCAGAAATGCACTCGTGGTTAGGTTGATCGTGTTCGCGTGGGTCAATAACCTCTCGGAGTTGGTTTAGCGACATAAGGCGCGACGCCCTCGCACGTCAGAGTCGGATCGCCAAAGTCGACTTCCACCAAAGTGATATCCATCATCTCATCGAAAGACGGACACCTTTGCCTCTATCAAGTGGTATCGATTTCCAGTGTCGCTCGTGAGATTTTACAGCTTTTCGTAGTTTAGATCGAGTCTGTTTCTTCATACCTATCGCCCACTTAAAAAGCCAAAAAAATTTAGGTTAGTTCATCCCATCCAACCAATCTGAGCCTTTGCATAATCTTTTCAGATTTGCTTTGTTGAATTTGGCGTTGCATCGTCGTGTCAGTTGCTGGTCTTAGCGCCTAGTCTTTAGAGTTTCGAAGTTCGCTCACAAAGTTGTCACGCCGCCGCTGCCATATATCACCACCGCATCATCACCGCCAATCCGAATCCATATACGCCACCACATATCCGCCGCCATCACGCCTAATCCGAAGTTCACTCGCAACATATATCCGCCACCGTCCGAAGTTCCACCAGATTCATCTCCGCCACCAAATCCGAAGTTCCACCAGATTCATCTCCGCCACCAGTCCGGCCCCACCAGCTTCATCTCCGCCACCACCCTAGTCCGAGTCCAGAATTGTTGCATTGTTCTCGATTTCAGATCACGCGATACTCCGAAAGTCGTGATGTAGAAGGACTCAACTTCCGAGCCATCCGCAGAAGAAAAATAGTTCCAGCTTCAAAAGAAAAATAGCTACCACATTATAAGCCTTCCCTACCCACATACATCTACGACGTATGCTTGACTCTCCCCGCAATCGCCTATCCAAGCTTTTGAGAGTTTTGATTACAACGGTTGCCGATCACCGCCGTCACTGGTAAGAACTGTAAGAATTTGAGATTTGCTTGAAGGATTTGTGACACCCACCACCACCTCTTGTTAGTAGTCTCAGAGGATCATATTCTTGTGTGTTTCTATTGTCGCAACCATGGCAGGATCACAAGTCGATTTAGACTGACCGGGAGAACATGACAAACAAAGTGTTACATGATAAGTTTCAACAAATGATGAGGGGCAGGTGGAAGATGTGCTAAATAGATTTGAAGAGGCCATGGAGAAGATAGATGGCATTGAGAAGGCGTCAAACAAAGCTCGATAACAAGTTTAATGAATTGCTCGTAAGGCCTACCACCACCACCACCGGCTGCACCTAACGCACCTCTACAAAGAATAACAACGACTACCTCCACATCGCTAAACAGCCCTCCGCCGAAGCGACTCCATGTCCTCTTCACCGCCAAGCTGTCAGCCTGCTGATACTCGTGGCTCTGTCACCGATGGGGGAGGATGATTATGTGGAGATTACGAGGATGAGGTTGATCAACATCGAACTACGCGGCAACCACCAGCACCACAACCACCGTGTCGCCCACATGCAAATAATGGCAATGTTAGGGCTCCCTCAGTATTTAGATCATGACCATCTCCCTAAACTGAAATTGAATATTCCACCATTTGAGGGTAGATATGTTCTCGATATATATCTTACTTGGGAGTTAGAAACCGAACAACGATTTACATTTTTACAATATCCCGAGGAGAGACGGTTCCTCGCCATTGTTTGTGCTTTCACTAGCTTTGTATGTGTTTGGTGGTCTCAACATTGTAGATTATATCCTGCTCCAGCTACTTGGGCTGCTTTGAAAACTGCTATGCGCTCATGGTTCCACCATATTATCAACGTGAATTACTTCAAAATTGCAGCGCTTAAGACAAGGAAAAAATTCAGAGAAGAATATTATCGAATTACAAACCGGCTTGATTAGATGTGGTATTGTTGAGGAGAATGAAGCTATGCTTGCACGCTTTCGGTGGATTAAATAGAGAGATTCAGCCATTCTAGATTATAAGGATTATAATAATATCACTGCTTATTCCATCTTGCTTGTAAAGCTGAACGTGAAGTGCAGTGATCGACAGCATTGGCGCGCACTAACTTTTTTCTCGCAGGTCGACCTTCATCATGGACAAAGACGCGCATCATCTACTTCCACCGCACCACCACTATCTCGCCAAGAGCACACCGCCGGGCTCGCATGTAGTTCTTCCATGGCGCCAACAGGCACACAAGTGATATTATTTGTCGTCGTTATAAGGGAAGAGGACATTTTGCAGAGAATGCAAATCTCAAAGATGTGATGATTGCTACCGAGGATGGTGGGTATGAGTCCGCTAGTGACTATGATGAGGAGACTTTGGCTCTTATTACACATGAGGAACACGGTGGAGATGATTCTGATCATGAGACACAATACATGGCTGTCAAGATGCCGACAGTATGAATGTTTAGTTGCTCAACGTGTTTTGACCGTGCAGGTTACAAGTCGAGCAAAATCGAGAGGCATAATTTGTTCCATATAAAGGAGTTGTGAAGGAACGTTTACTCAAGGCCATCATAGATGGAGGAGCTGCAACAACTTGGCTAGCATGGAGATGGTGGAGAAGCTATCTCTCACCACAAGACCACATCCACATCCTTACTACATCCAATGGTTCAACAACAAGCGCAAGGTTAAGGTAACACGATCGCTCTGTGTGCATTTTAGTATCTCTATATATGCTGATTATGTTGATTGTGATGTGGTACCTATGCAAGCATGTTCCTTATTACTTGGTAGACCATGGCAATTTGATAAAAATTTATACACCATGGTAGAAACAATCAGATACTCTTGTTCATAAGGATAAAATATTACTTTGCTTCCTATGACTCTTGATTCCATTTGGAAAGATGGTATTAATAGAGCTAATAAAGCAAAACAAGAGAAAATAAGAGTGAAAATCAGATTGTGGCAAAAGAATATGAGCAACACATGAAGCCTAATAATAAACCATCCATCGTTGCTTCAAATTAAATTAAAAGTGCATGTTTACTTGCCACCAAATCTGATATTGATGAGCTAGATTTGAGCAAATCTGTTTGCTATGCTTTGTGTGCAAAGAGGCATTATTTTCATTCGAGGACGGTTTTCCTCTTTGCCCCCGCTGTCACTAACATTTTGCAGAGTTCTCGACGCTCTTTCCACAAGACGTACACCGGATTACCACTTATTCGAGGGATTGAGCATCAAATTGACTTAATTCCGTGCATCATTACCCAACCGCGCGCCATACCGCATCAATCCAGAGGAGACGAAGGAGATTATGCGCCAAGCATGTGAGCTGCTCGACAAAGGTTATATACGCCAATCCCTTAGTCCTTGTGCTGTTCCTATTATTCTAGTGCCGAAAAAGGATGGTACATCACGATGTGTGTTGATTGTAGAGGCATTAATAATATTACTATTCGTTATCGCCACCCTATTCCTAGGCTAGATGATACGCTTGATGAATTGAGTGGCTCTACAATATTCTCCAAAGTTGATTTATGAGTGGATACCATCAAATTCAGATGAAATTGGGAGATGAATGGAAAACAGCATTTAAAACTAAGTTTGGTTTATATGAATGGTTAGTCATGCCTTTGGGTTAACTAATGCACCTAGTACTTTCATGAGACTAATGAACGAAGTTTTACGTGCTTTCATTGGACGATTTGTGGTAGTCTATTTTGATGATATACCGATTTATAGCAAATCTTTGGAAGAACATTTGGAACATTTACGTTATTTTTAATGCTCTACGTGATGCACGCTTGTTTGGTAATCTTGGGAAGTGCACCTTTTGCAATCCGACCGAGTATCTTTTCTTGGCTATGTTGTTACTCCACAGGAATTGAAGTTGATAAAGCCAAGATTGAAGCTATTGAGAGTTGGCCGCAGCCCAAAACGGTCACACAAGCGAGGAGTTTTCTTGGACTCGCTGGTTTCTATAGGCGCTGTGAGAGATTTTAGCACAATTGCGCACCTCTCAATGAGCTTACAAAGAAGGATGTGCTTTTGTTTGCGGTACCAGGCAAGGGAAGATCTTGTTTGGTTACATTTGCGAAAGATAGATTTCTAATTTGCCGCAAATCAAAGCTAATGCCACGTGCTGATGGTACTTTTAAGGTGTTAGAGAAAATAAATGATAATGCATATCAACTTGAGCTACCTGCAGATTTTGGCATTAGTCCCACTTTTAACATTGCAGATTTGAAGCCTTATTTGGGTGAGGAAGATGAGCTCCGTCGAGGACTCACTTCATTTCAAGAAGGGAGGATGACGAGGACATCAATACCATTGTTACACCCACGCCCCATCTGCATACATATACGGACCAATTACTAGAGCTCACAAGACGCCAATTAAATTCCTGTGTACTTTCGCTTTCTTGGTAATGATTCTAATGTTCATGAGAATATGATGTCGCTTAAATTGGATACATTTGTTTTGCTTACAAATGAAGGACCTAGCTTGGAGAAGGATGAACATTGGAGCAAGAACACGATGGAGTTGATGGCATGCTAAGGGGATCAAGAACGGAGTTACCAAAGGATGATTTCAGACTTTGAAGCCACCATAAGGAGTGCTCAAGCCTTGGACGAAATATACAAGATGCCACTTCATAATATTCGCCCATAGGCTATTCTAGGTGTCATGTCACCTTATTATTGGGCCAGGCCCAAGTAATTTCTTGAAATACTTAAGTATAGGCAATTTTAGAGTCCGTATGTGTGGGGAAACAAGAGTTAGGGTTGGTTTCGACCCCACCTCAAGGGACACGAAATTCTCCTTTTCCCCATATATACAGCCCTTAGGGCGCTGCTTAGATCATGGGTTTTGTTTAGATTAAAGTTCGCCATAGCTGCAACTTCACAGATTTCGCTTGTGTTCAACGCACTGCATAAAGACGCCTCGTAACCCCACCTTGATCAATAAAGCTTATCTTATATTCGCAATATCCAGATTGCAATCTCTTTTCTTGCTTGTTCTTCGCTTGCTCGCAGGAAATGCACCTCGTGGTCAAGTTGATCGTGTTCGCGCGGGTCAATAACCTCTCGGAGTTGGTTTAGCGACATAAGGCGCCGACGCCCTCGCATCGCTCAGTAGTCGGATCGCCAAAGTCGACTTCCACCAAAGCGATATCCATCATCTCATCGAAAGACGGGACACCTTTGCCTCTATCACTATGTTGTTACTCCACAGGGAATTGAAGTTGATAAAGCCAAGATTGAGGCTATTGAGAGTTGGCCGCAGCCCAAAACGGTCACACAAGTGAGGAGTTTTCTTGGACTCGCTGGTTTCTATAGGCGTTTTGTGAGAGATTTTAGCACAATTGCTGCACTTCTCAATGAGCTTCCAAAGAAGGATGTGCCTTTTGTTTGGGGTACCGCACAGGAAGAAGCCTTCACGATATTAAAAGATAAGTTGACACATGCCCTTTACTCCAACTTCCTGATTTTAATAAGACTTTTGAGCTTGAATGTGATGCTAGTGGAATTGGATTAGAGGTGTGTTATTACAAGATGGCAAACCGTTGCATACTTTTCTCAAAAATTGAGTGGGCCTAGTCTGAACTATTCTACTT
>JAHHZJ010001190.1:0-34400 GCA_021437245.1 Aegilops speltoides | reverse complement strand
CAAGATGCATGTGGATGAAACAATTATAATTACGGTGGAAGACAAACGCATCTGAAAACGAGGATGCCATGTAAAAACAAAGGCACGAGTGGTGGCAAGCAAACACAAGGCCCTCATATTGAATTGCATCACAAGACTTCATCCGTACGTAAACTGATTTTTGAGCAATATCCATCTAGTCAAACCACCGAGGACGGCAACAAGTTTGTCGAAGATAGCAACAACTTCATAGTTGTTGTAATTCCAAGAGCGGTTGGGAACTCAAGAAATTGTTATCTTCTATAGAAGATAAGCTACTATGATTGTATTTGAACGTATGTGATAATACCGTGTGCTCAACCTTTGGGCAGTCCTCGAGATTTTGGAAGTGGAACCCGTCACGAGTGTACACATTCACAAGTTCCCACTCTGCAGCTTGTACCCAATGTAAACAACCCAATCTCCATTTGCGCCTCGCCCAAGCCTTGCCCTCAAGCGATGGCATCTTAACATCATACGATCATTATCAAGCGCATCAACTTCCACAGTACAGGCCTCGCCATGACGGCGCCTACCATCGTGGTCACGGCGAAGAAGATAGGGAGATCAAACGATCCTCGACTCTTGGGTTCCTTGTAATGATGTTATTAGTTGAGTCGAGAATGGGCTTGAACGAACTCCCGCCATGCTAGCCGAGGTGATGACGCTACACCGATCAATGAGTTCCTTCACCACGCCATCTTTCGTGATCGGGCAATAATAACGGGTCAAGCTTCCGCCCCGTTCCTCCATGGAGAAGACGATCGAACAATGGCGTAAGAAAGGGTGAAGGGCTGAAGGAAAATGGAGGAGGGAGAGGAAGAGCGCATGATAGCAGTTCCAAATCGAGAGGGAAAGGCGAAGATTCGTGGACGGTTGCTAGTTTGCCACGGTTCATGAAGGGGCGCCCTGCCACACGCCGGTTCGGAAATACCCTACTACTCGCCGCCGCCTCACCGATATGTTGAAACGGGACCACATGTCAATGAAACATGGTGTGTAATTTCGCAAAATGCGATCCGCCACGCTGGTCCCGAGGTGCCGATTAGTTATCGACCTTTATTTTTTAACTGCATCAGACGCAGAGAAAATATAAACTACTCTACCACTACTCCACCCAAAGATTAGTAGTATAAAGAAGATATATAGGCCGAGATTCAGCCGCTTTTGCCAATGTCCGCCCACTTGCTTCTCACACTACCACCCTCTCTCCGATCTAAAAAAGACGACCCCTCTCCTCCTCACCGGTGGTCACAGATCCGCGGGGAAGAAAAGGACGGTAACGCTGACACACTCTGGCATCACGAAGCGAGGTCACGACCGACGACAAGGCCGCCCTCTCGCACTCTAGTGCCCACAGGATGGCCTCCGCCCCAAGCTCACGCCAGGTGTGTGTGCGGAGGATGACGACCACAAGCTTAAGCCACTTCCCACCGACCTCGTGTATGCTACCTCTTTTCAACCATACCCTTGTTCTATTGCCCCATCCGCACGCCGCAGCATGTGGATCTTTTTCCACTCCACCATCTTCCCAATTTGCTATCCTCCGCTCACCGCCACGCAGATTTAAAACCATAATTTGCACTATTAAAGGAAACCCTACTTCATGCAGACTAATGCATGTCCGTTGAATAAGGAAAGGAAGGGAGATCAGACCGCCCAAGACAAGAGGCATCGAACCCAGATCTAGGTTGAAAAGGGAAATCAGAGCTAAGGAACGAGTCTCGTGGTCTCTTGGTTGAAGAAGGGTAGAAAGGCATGACAACGCAATAGAGAATGACCAGTCGATCAGTTTGTTGTCCTCACATAGGAAAAAGGTGTCTAAAGAGAACAAAATGGGACGAATCCACATATGTCGCTCGGATATTTGTTGCCGGGCAACCATACGCCCCTCACCACTCCGCCCATGGAGGTACATCGCATCGACAAGCGCCTATCGTCCGAATGGGCCTCCCATGCTTTTATTGCCACTTTTTTGTCATGTTAGTATAATGCCGCACTAAGTCAAGCAATGCTATCGCTAAAGTGATGCCACATTTAACTAATGCCGCCTCGCCTAATGCCACAGATAATTCTAAGCAAAGCCATTTAATGTCATCGATCATTTCGTGGTTAGCTGCTGATTGTGGATGTATTAAAGATTTTTCACTAAGGCATTCTAATGTTGTTGCACAGCCAAGATACCAACGATGAAACTTGTTACTACCTTCAGATTTTTGCATCAGCACGCTTACAGACATACCTCACTTTCATGAGATAAGTTAATTTTTTTGTACAGGTCACCAAAATGCCAAGGCAATCGATGTCATTTTATTTTGGTTAAACAACATGCATAATTATGAAGACAAGAGGAAAGGTCAAGAGTGGGCACCTCCTCCTCCCGCTGTCTTCTTGATTCGCTCGATCAAGTTTTTATGTTTGATTGATTATCAAGATTGGGATAGCAATTTTTAAGGTCCCCCGAAGTTCGAAATGATATTTACCTTGGAGGTACATGGTTTGTAATTTTTTATATTGTCATTAGTTAATAATGCTAGTTACCTTCAGCACTTCAGATTTGGTTCAATGCTCATGCACAACTAGTATACCAATGTGAAACTTGTTACCTTTTACATTTTGTATTGTTAATTTTATAGAAACCTTCCAAAGGCTAGAGTTTATTGAAATCGTTTAGTAAAAACCATTGTACTGCACTCCTATAATAAACTAACTACTCTATCGCTGGCACTAGCCAATCGGATTAGTGTATATTTGTAGTATTCGAATGGTGTTGCATTAGCGCATGGACATAAATAAAGTGGCAAGCTTTCCCGATATGTTCTCAAGAAAACTACTACCTGTTTTACTAAATACTAGACGCTTGGGTACTTTAAATTGAACCGCCGAAAACATCTTATAATAAGGAAACAGAGGGTGTAGAGTTCACTCAAATTATCCCTAAAGCTAGTCACACCTTTGTTAAAATTAATGTTCATTATGTTATCGGAGGAGGTCTCAGATGTTTGTCTCTAATGCCTGTCTTTACTACATACCCGACATCATGATGTAATGTTAAGTCATTTCCTTTTTGCAAGTGTCACTAAATTGTCAAGGCGGTGATGGCATTTTATTTTAGTAGAAATCGCACAAAATTTGCTTAAAAGAAGAGGAAAGGTCAGAATGGCTCAGCTTTTTCGTAAAAAACTATGTATGCCTTCCCCGACATCAACAAATTGTTGCTTTATTTATTCCTTCAAACAGGTGGTTAGAAACAGTCTTGCTACCTTTTCCCATTAAGAAATTGGAATGCTTATATTTGTGAGTCTATGCTTCAACTAGTGCTACTTTTATAGTAATCACACTTTCAATATCTATGCAAATAGGGATGCTCGATTTTAGTGGAGCTGCACAAAAAGTCCAACTGGTTCAACATTAGGAGCATGTTTTTTTCCAAACCTTTATATCCAATTGGTGGCACTATGAGCTGTTCATTATGAAGGTACATGGTTTGCTACTATCTTGCTACTTTTTTGTACTGCCATTAGATAGTAATACTAGTGGTTTGTATGTGAATTTATTGGCAGTGGTGGACCTACATTGGAGGTGCAGACAGATTCAATGATTGGATGCTCAATTTCGTTGTATCGATTTCACCTCTTCCATCATCGCTAACATGGTGCGTATATGTTTATTAGCTGCTTGATATTTGTGCGCATAAAGATGTTCCGCCTGCTCTATTTGGCAAACAAACAAAGTGTCCGCAATTTTGGTTGAATCGCACAAGAGAATAGTATAGTCACTACATGCAAGGCTATTTGAAAATAGACACAAAGATTGATAGTCACTTCATCAACTGCAGAAAAGTAGTATCTGCATTATTTATCGCCAACACTAGGTGCTTCATTGCTTTGGTCTCGATTATACAATGGGCATCATTTTCCTAAGTTAAAGTTTGTATTCAAAATAGTCTCATGTGTGATCGAGAGAAGACCAAATCATATTGCAAAGGATGTTCCTCCATCATGTGTGGTTCATTCTCATGGTTCCAAATTGTTGTGAAACCACTTACGCTTGTAAGAGGAATTGTAGACTTCACAAACAAATTTGTCTTTCAATTGCACGGAATGTTGGCCAAGAGAAGCATCCATGTTAGTAGGAAGAACAAATATTTTTCTAGATCTTTGCTTTTGGAGCTACATATTTGTATATGATCCGTGAATCATTGAGATGCATTAACATGTTGATCTTATGTATGGGAATCGCATTAGTTAGTTTTAGTTGCTGCACACAAGATCCAAGTGGCTGATCTTTTGCTTTTGAGCTACATATTTGTATATGATCCGTGAATCATTGAGATGCATTAACAGCTTACTTATTTCGCTCGCCGTTGTTTACAAGTTATCGATCAATCACTAGCTAGCCTCACAAATGCGCCCTGCAGTTTTATTTATGCATTTAAGATGTGAAGTGGCAGTTTTTGAATAAAATGCCTACCTCTCAAGAAACCGAAAGTTACACTATCGATCCTACACGGATAAAAATGCCTACCTCCAAGAAACCGATAAGCTACACTCGATCCTACATGTATAAATAGCAGATCATGCACGCATTACCTCCTTCCGGCTTTGGTGGCTCAATTCAAGAAACGACCTACTCGATCCTACACTTAATAAATAGCGGATCACGCGACGCATTAGTACCTCCTTTCCGGTTGCGTGGCTTAATTCAAACCTCTCACCAACCAAGGTATCTCCTCCGTCCGGTTTATTAGTCCCGTGAGCAAAGCAAAGAAGACCAAGGCATGGCAATAATTAACGGCATGCGTAAGTTTAAGCCTAATTAATTCCAGCCGATGGCGGTTCAGCATGCGTTCGGGCATGCGATCTCGTCAGATGTTGCTTCGCAGCATCGCCTCATGAAAGCGATTTCTGAAAGCTCGCTCGCGACGCCCGGCCGTAATTAAGGCAGCTAACCGATGCAAGAAAAGATATGCTTTAATTGTTATGGGCTTTGTAAATCCGTGAAATCATTATTGACAAGGAGGGAGATGATTCGAGTGCACTTCGTTGAATCGCTGATGCCGGGCGCATGACACCAGACGGATGGGACGGCATGCTTATAATTTCAGCTTCTAGTTTTCCACGCAAGTCAAGCCGCTAAGCCATTATACATTGAATTCCTATGACCGTCTACTACCTTCCCTATAAGTACTGCTTTCCCAGCTTTCTCCAAGGCCACCATGACCCAACTCGCCATAGCCTCATAAGCCCCTCACCAGCCCGACGCCGCCACACGTCCGTTATGCCCCCGCCGTCTGCATGTAGGCGACGCCGAGGCGGGTCACCGCGAACTAGTGTTCGGTTTTTCACCGAAGGCGCATTTGAGGGAGGAGGCATTCTATATGTCTTTAGATGGCAATGCGCAGACGAGGAGTTGTTGGAGCGACCGCATGGTGGAGGAGCAGGAGTTGTTGAGCGCCGACCGCCGGGCGAGGAGCGGCGTGATCGCTGATTTGGCGCCACCGACATGGAGCAGTAGCGACCGACGCTTCGGAGTCGCGAAAGCGAGCACCAAGAATCGGGCCGATTACGTGGAGGCCGGCGCCGGCCAACAGCCTCGAGGCTGCCGCACGACGCTGCTCATACATACGATTTTTACTACCACTCGCCAAGTGGGTTTCTGCCAGCCGGAGCTTGTGGACCACGCCAAAGATGGAAAGGGCCAACGCGCAGAACGCTACCTATCGCACCTCTAGCAAGTCCGAGGCGAGGCGCAGGACGCCTAAGTGCGTCTGCGGTTAGCGGTACCGCCGCATCGCCTAGTTAGCTAAGAGTGTTAGTACTTGTCTAGTGGGAGTAGATAGTTAACTTGGCTATGATGGTTGTCAACGGAAGTTCATTACTCTATGTGGATCAGACTAAGCATTTCTTTGCTCAATGTTGAACTTTTCGCTTGAACGTATGGAATGGGCTGTTATTTTTTAAATGGGTTGCATTTGTCCTTCACGGGTTTAGAGGCTGACTTGTGGGCCTAGTGTTGACGCAGCACACAATCGAGATGATTATACGTGGAGAGGATGACAAAACAGGACCTCGCCAAGGTCATGGCAAGACGCAAGCAAGTGCCTCCTTATTTCAAGCCAATAAAAAATGGCTCCTCCTAGTGGATTTCATATCCGGGTCCCATGCCATTGTCAACGAGTCAATAAATGAGAGAATTGCACAACGAGCGGCCAGACACTGTGGACCCAAAGAGCTTACATTATTTTTGTTTTGGGTTAATTTGATAAATGCCTCTAAGAAATGCCATTGCAATTTCCGAACTTTGAAAAATGCCATTTCATGCCATTTCTAGTGGCATTTTTTGAAGTCTGGAGTGGCGTTTTTCAAAGTTTGCAAACTGCAGTGGCGTTTTTCAAAGTTTGCAAAAATTGCAGTGGCATTTTTCAAAGTTTGGAAATTGCAGTGGCATTTTTATGAATCGCCATAATTGGAGTGGCATTTATCTAATATGTTTTTGAGACGGAAGGGTGTCAATCGGCTAAAGTGACACTGACTGCTGCAGACAAATTTTCTTTTTATGTTTACCATGCATCAGCCCAAGAGTTTTTTTTCTTTTTGAAAATTGCTAGCCTAGTTTTTTTGTGATTTATCAAGTAAGTCACTTTATCGTGCTTGTTTGGTTGCAAATCTTTCAAGACGAGGAGAGTTTCATCTGGCTGGCCAAGAAAATGGCCTATCAAGAATGAGAAATGGGTCTGTACATTTTAAAACACATCAAACCGCAATTAGTTTCAAATATCTTTTTTTCATTTCAAATTTAAAATTGCATTGATTTTTTTATGCGGACAATTTATTGATTTTATATTGATATACATTCATTTTTAAAATCAGTCTAATGTGACTCAAATTTCGGATTAAAACAGTTTAGATCCGATCACATATGCAAAATTTCATATAATTTTTAACCGTACCACAATATGGGCTGTAATGCTAACAAAAAGAATATGGGCTCTAAAAACCCGTAAGAATTAGAAAATGGGCTGTAAACTATTTGAAATAATGGCAGATGGGATGTATGATGTTTTCTCACATTTGAGGCTTTCCACAGATGGTTCAGATAATCGTTGATGTCCATCCAACGACCGTCGTGCTTTTTCAATCTCCGCCTTCCCGCTCCAGCCAAACAAACGCCATGGGATCGCTCGCTTCCTCCTCCTCAAGGCCGGGTCAGGTTGCCACCACAGCAGCCTCACCGCCCTAATCAGACTCCCATCGCTGCCTAGCCATCCTCTACTCACCCACAGCCCCACACATGTCATATTCTCCCGCGACGCAGAGATTTAACCAAGAACCTCATACTCCGCCCGGGGGAAACAACCGCCAGTATTCCTCTGCTCCATGTCGCTCCTTCCTAGGGCTCCGCGGCCCACCTCCTCGGGCGCTCGGCGCGCCTAGTCAACATGGTTAATGAACGACATCCATCGGAAGTGGATCAGATGTGGAGAGGGTCGATAACTGGGTCCACGGCTCGCACGCAAGGAAATGCCTCCTTATTACGCCAGAAAATAATGATTCCTCCACCGACATCCGGGACCCACCGAAAGGGCCTCTCAGATTTCATGAAAAATGTTACCGCCACGATGACTGGACACCACCAAATATATCTTCGCACGCAAGGAAGTGCCTCCTTATTACGACCAAAAAAGAATACTCCCCTCGCTAGTTGGGACCCAAAGATAGTGGGCCTACTAAGTTGACGGGACTAAGGGCTTTGTCAACTTAGTCAATATGCATGATTCTAGCTCGACCGACCGCACGATGTCCATCCAACGGCCAGAAGTGCTTCTTCAACCTTTGGTCTTCTTGCTCCACCGCTTCAAAGCAATACCGGTCGTGGACGCGCTTCCTCCTCCCTGCGGGCTGGGTTGTGTTGCCGTGAGGCCTCACCGCCCCATACTACTCCCACCACTGCCAGGCATCCCTCCACTCCACACACCACACACCCCTCGTTATTCTGGCGACGCACAGCAGCAATGTAACCAAAGGAACCTCGATCTTCTCCACGTGGGCACCCATCGCCGCATCTTCCCGGCTCCATGTTGTCCCCTTTCTAGGCTCGCCGCTCCACCGCCATGGTGCTTCTGCCAAGGCGGGTCAATGTGGTCAACGATCGAATTCCATCGAAGAATACTATACGGGAGAGGCCGACAAATGGGTCCACGGCAACCGCAAGGAAGTGCCTCCTTATTATGCGGAAAATAATTATTCCCCACCGACAAATAGGGACCCACCGGACGTGTTACCAGATTTTCGCAAAAAACATTTGCCCTCGATCATTGGACCCACTTGACGGCCACCGATTTCGATTAAAAACGCTCCCATCACATACCGACCCACCGGAAGTGCCTCCTTGTTACGCGACAAAAAAATGAATACCCCTCGCTAGGCTGGGACCCACCTTGGTGGGAGGCGATTTAGGGCCTACTAAGTTGACGGGATGGAGGGCTTTGTCAACTTAGTCAATATAAATGATTCTAGCTCTAGTGACCATACGATGTCCATCCAACGTCAGAAGTGCTTCTTCAACCTCCGGTCTTCTTTGCTCTAGCCACCTAAAGCAAAGCGCGGCCGTGCCGTCAGATGCTCCCCGCCTCCCGCGTGGTCTGGATAAAGCCCGCTGAGGCCTCACCGCCTCTACTATTCCCCACTCACTGCCAGTTCCAAATTATACGAAAGATCACACCGCAGCCTAAACCAGTGAACTTCGTAGATTCTCCGCTGGCTTTCACCGCTGTTTTCCCGCCTCCCCGCTGCCCTTCCTAGGCTCGCCGCCCACCGCCTCGTGTTTCGGCAAGCGTGGTCAACGTGGTCAAGGAACAACTTCCATCGGACATGGATCAGACGCGGGAGAGGCCGACATTGGTCCATCGCCGCAACAAGGAAGTGCCTCCTTATTATGCGGAAAATAATTATTCCTCCACCTAACAATGGGACTCACCGGATGAGCCACCGATTTCATTTAAAAAACGCTTCTAACCGCTGGGACCCACTAGCTTACACCTTCGCACGCAAGGAAGTAAGGCCCGCAAAAAAACGACCACCTCGATCCGGGACCCACCAGTTACATCTTCGCACGCAAGGAAGTGCGGCCCGCAAAAAAACGATTCGACCGACCGCTGACCCACCCAGCTACATCTTCGCACGCAAGGAAGTCCGTCTGGGCAAAAACGATTCGCTTTTGATCACGGGGACCCATCACTACATCTTCGCAGTAAGGAAGTGCTCGATAGTCGGACCCACCGGTCGAAGCGCACGTAGTGTTGTCATTCCGGTAGCGAACGGTACGCATACCGATCGATGTAGAGGCGCGCAGTCGTGTAGAGGCGCCGCACGTAGCATGTACACGCACGCATACAGCGCGTAGGTGCAAGAAAGAAAATACGGCACGTGACGCACATACGGGCGTGGTCTCGAACACCTACCACGATACATGCATATGGCTGGGTCGAATGAAGAAACAGCGCCGCTATCGTTCATGGGGGAGCCAACCGGCGGGTCGGAACGGAATGTGGGTCGTGGTTCATCGGGAGGGCTTGAACGGAACATGCGATGGAAACGAGGCTCGCGCACACACAACGGAGGAAACAGATCTCCTACGCTCGAACGGGTCCCGCTGACGGGAGGGTGTGGCGACCACAAAACGGAGGAAACGGACTCGCTACGGCCAAAACGGGGTCATGTTGATCGGGAGGGTGTGGCGATCGCAAAACGGAGGAAACGAACCTCCTACGGCCGAAAATGGGGTCCTGCTGATCGGAGGGTGTGGCGCATCGCAAAATGGATGAAACGTGATTTATGCTGGAGCACTACGGTCACAAACAGGGTCCCGTTCATCGGAGGGTGTGGCGCATCGCAAAACGGACTCCACGGATACTGTTTCATCTCCACCGCCGACCTCCTCCACCTCCACTGCCACCGCCGACCTCCTCCACTCTCCATCGCGAGCTACTCCACCGCTACTATTCAACCACCCCTCCACGGCACCCTCCACCATCTACCGCTCATCCAAATTCTCCACACCACAGGTCCTGCTCAACCACCCTCCACGGCCACCCTCCACCGCTTCATCGCTCATCCAGCCTCCACACCACAGGTCCGTTTCATCCAGAGGCAACGCCACCGCCATCGCTCATCCATTTCGCAACGCTCACTGTTCATCCAATCGATCGGCTTCAGTTAGCAGCAATAGCCAAGGAATCGCTCCATCGGGTTCAGTTTACGTACCATCGATCGATCGCCGGGTTCAAGAACGCCAGAGTTCAGGCAGCAATCGCCGGGTTCATTCGAGCTCAACGCCGCGCACACGCGTGTAACGTACGAGAGAAACGCGACGCCAATTTCGACCTCCCACCGTGAACCGCAACTCCCTCAAATTTTCCTCCACCTTGCTTCTACCATGGTATTTTCCGTCATGGACGGCCCAAAGAATGTCATGCAACTGCTCTCCGCCCACCCGTGACGAAAAGCCCATTTTTCGTCATGATTTTTGTCATAGAAGTAGGAGCCCACCACATCTATGATGATACCTGGTTTTGTCACAATTATCGCCATAGAATTGTCATATGTATGATGTAAAAAAATTGCTCGCCCAAAATGTCACGGATGTGTCTTTTTTGTAGTGGATGGTCACCGGGTGAGCTACACCGCAAGGACGATTTAAGCAGGGCCATGACCACGGATGTTGGGACCACTGCCTCACGTGCTTCAACCTCGCCATGGGGAGTCGAATCTGCTGAGGCCAGAGCTACAAACCCCGCCACAGAGAAACAGGACTCAGAGGTCACCGCAGTACCGCATGGCGTCACCATGGCTTGCTCCAAAGAAATGTGACTGCCGTTGCAAAGAACGCGAGCACGGGTTCCAAAGACAAAATCTTGCTTGTTCCAACACCCGCTGGTCGTGGTTTTTGCCGAGGCGATCGCTTGGTCGCAGCAAATGCGCCATCGGTTCCATGATCCGTGAGATGCGGTTCCAACAAATCATCTCGCCGGTTCCAACATTTTTCCATCATGTGTCTTTTGGTCGAGATGACGGAGGGCATGGTTATTTTTGTCGAACAGCACCAGATCTGCTACAAACATTGGCGACGGTCGCAACCATCAACGAGGACAAAGCCGCAATGGCGGGCGATGAGGCACCAAGTCAACGCAAGGGCGACGAGGTCGAAGGAGCAACGCCGTGTTGGAACGCCGAGACAACTTTTCCCGCAACCTCACATGATGAAGCTACTAGGCCATGGTCGCAGGCCGCGCGAGGAGGCGAAGTTTTGGCTGAGCCGGGCGGCTTGATCAAAGAACGAGCACGGCTCGATAATGGAGCGCCACCGTCGACCAAGTCCCACGCCTCGCGGGCCATGGATTGCGCTGACCAAGTGTTCTAGAGATGGGGAACGATTCACCTCACTAATCAAGCGCTACAGGGCCTAATTAAACGGCTGACGCCGTGATCAGCCAAAATTCTTCGGCCGACCGCCTAGTAACTATTTCTCACAAAATTTACAATCAAAGAGTTAAGTCACCACAAAATTGTACTAAATCGCAATAGAGCCCAAATTAATACACGCGCAGCACTCGATAGGTTCACAAGTTGCAATCAACCAAGTAGTGAAACGCGGGAACGTAAGTCTTGATTTTTTTTTTTCGAGAGTACGCAAATCATGTACCTTAACTTTATAGAAGATGAGAAACAAGTTTACAATAGAGGCAGTGGAGTGCATAGCATTCCCCGCCGACAACACCCGAGCACACCCTACCCAAATACAAAGCCTACTCTCTCATAAATCGTGACAACCTCCTACTCCTAGACCCGAGTCCCTCCATTCTCGGATTTCTTAAGATCACATCCACCACTTCGATGGAGCTATCTCACGGGCCGCTCTATCAAGACCTCGTGGTAAGGCTGTTTCCACAGAGCCCAAGATATCGCAATGAACATCGAGTCAAATCTCGCTTGAGCTCTTTTCGTAATCCTCTCCCGCCACCAACCACCATTCCATCAACTCATTCTCTCCGGGTCGGCCTCACCACTGGCCAAGTTGAGCTCAAGAAAGCAACAATGCCACACTTCTCGGGCGATACACATTGAACTAGTATGTGTTCTGGGTTGTCTTCATCCTATAAACATGTGTAGCAAATAAGGGCTGGGTCCCGCAGCCCATGCCTAGCTTCTCCGTCCAAGTCCGGAGATGCGGTGTCGGATAGCTAACCAAATGAAAATTTTGCACTTGAGGGCACCCAACTCTTCCAGACCCATGAAGAAGTCTTAATTAGAAATAGGGTTTTGGTATGTCTCTTGTACTATAACCCGAGTATTTTGTTTCTAAAAATAATCCGTAAATCTTTCTCGAATCCCTTAAACCGACCACTGCCGTCGCCGCCGCCGCCGCCAAGGGAACCCCTGGCGGTTGCGATGGCGTCACCTGAGAAGCGATTCTGCCGCGGATCAGGGAAACAGTGGGTTCGTGTCTCGCCGCCCGCTACCCCAGCCCTTGCAGGAGGATCTCCGTGATACGCTGGAGGAGGTGGATGTAGTCGAACTCGAACCCCATGGCCAGCCGGCGCGCATGGTCACCGGTGCGTATAATGTGCACACCCCTTTACTTCCACCTCCGTGGGGAAGGTTTCGATGGATCTTGTTTGATTTGATCAATTACGTTGATGTAATTGCACATATTCAGATCCTGGTCAGATTGCCTGGCATGCCCTGGACCTCAAGTTCCCACGGAGCAGAGCGAATCAGACTGGAGCGACTGGAGCGACGGCGATGACCGAGTGATTGACGGGGAGAAGAAAGATTGCCCAGGTACCTATATGTACCGCTAGATTAAATTTCCCCGAAATTTCAACCATGAGTGTTAACTTCCTGGATTGCACACTAATTCTTCAGGGAATGAAGCAGTCGATGGTGATGAGGACGACAACTGCAATGGCCAAGTCGTTTACGAGGACAAAAAACCAGACACGAAGATAATCTGCCCAGGTATCCAATTCTCTATTCAGTTGAAAAAAAACTTGTCACCACCCAGAGATCATCTGCCGATCTATGACACAATGATTCTCCAGGAAAGCTCTATCCTGAGAGGGAAGCAGAGGAAATTGAGCTGGAGTGGATTGAGAGGTACTGCAAGCAGATGGGAGAATACTCGAAACTGTTTGATGACATTCTGGCCCGGGAGGACCACGACGATTTTACTACTTTGCCTCCTTTTCCTATGAAACTGCTCCCTCCCACAACATCTCTATGCTTCATGGATGGCGGGTACTGCTACCACAGTCTTTACAAGACCCATGATACGTCTACCAGTAAGTGCCACTCATTCCTTGTGCTGTCTGCTTAACAACTCACTCTGGTTCCTAATATATATTTGCAGCTCCATCAACTCTTGGATATCGCACACCACAACAGATGCTACAGTTCTTTTCGATGCGTTTACCAAGCTCTGGGCTCTCCTATCCCATTAGTGTGTATGGAATACTTGCTGTTCGCGATTTAACTTGGACCAGCGACGGAATTATCTCTTTAACTGTCCTAGAGATACTGCTGTAGAGATTGTGAATCAGGTAAATAAAGCTTGCTTTGTTTACAAAATTGCTGGATGCTGACCTATGATGTTCAACAGCTCAACTCTATGATATTTTATGTCAGTCATCTAAGTTGATTTGTTTTGGATCTATTTATTATTTGCCTGGGTCCATTAAATGATCTATGAGATGAGCTGCATCTTTGTAAAAATAAATAATCAATAGCAAGCATTTGCGCTGTTAAGAAGCACTGCCATTTAACAGATCACATTAGTTTTATATGATGTGCGCACTAATACAAGTACATACAAATTGTCATCTGGTTAATATACTTCAGTTTAGCACTTTATCTATTTCTTTTCACAAGTCATGAGTTGACTGCTTGTGTGCATTAAGATAGTTATAACTTTAATCAGCAAGATACTAGGCGTCTGTGGTTACTAATTGTGATTTTCCCTGTCTTAAACTTTTGGGAACGAGACATGGTAATAATATGGTTATAACTTAAACCAGCAAGCTTTTTGTGTATGATAGCAAGGTACCCATTCTTTTGGGACTGAGAGAGGGGTTATAATGTGTGTGAATATTTTGTACCCATTAATCTTTAAGCTGCCGAGATGAATGGGGTCAAAGGGATAAAATGACATTAAAGTCACATGCTTGCTTCCTTTCACCCAATATTTGATTTAGACGAACACGCATGTCTTATGTGAGTTTGTTCTGTTGGTACAGTACTAATGTATATCTTTGAAGGTTGATGTAGCTTGTTGGGTTCTAATAAGATATCAAATTGCAGGAATCCTTTGACTTGCCTCTTTGTAGCCCGTGGTCGAGGAATATATGTACTGGACGAGGCACTACTAGAAGTTGATCTCTGGGTAAAGAAGGAAGGAATGGATCAGCTGACAAGCATATACTTTCTGCATATGCTGAGATTGAAGTCCGTGCAAATTTTGATATTATGCTGGGTGGTCGGATTCCTGGTGTTGATTGCAACTTGGACCTGAAATACATGATCATTGCACGAAGTATTGAGGCGTAGTACAAGTCTATGCAGAGGTTGACCATCCTCATCACGTGAAGTTCACTGCTTTAAGCACTGGCTATGACGATGAGATTGTGCTGTTTGATGACAAGATATCTGGGAGTGTGAAACTGTTCCAACATATTGTCGCGTTAAGAGAAATGAAAATTTGATGTTCTTCTAAGAGTCGATGAATCGCTGTTTCAGTGGACTTTTCATGATGAGTATGTTGGACCCGCCAGTTCTCCCATGACTCAATCCTTCAGTATGGCCAGTTTTTGTGAGGGTGCTTTTTGCTCCAAAGAACTCTGCATGAAGCCCACCGCCGGCCTCCTGCAAACTGCGATTAAGTGAAGACTCAGTTCTTCAGCTTGGCCAGTTTCTTGTGAGGCTGCTCCAAAGAACTCCACATGAAGACCATCGCCGCATCCTGACAAACCGGTTTTAGTGAAGGCCTGAAGGTGTCCTGTGCCTTCTACTACTTAGTATAGCATTATAGTCCAGTGTGTTAAGTTAAACCGCTGTAAACCTGAACATGCTCAATGTGTGCATATTCTCTGCCTGCCTGCTATTGTGTTTTTGACTTGTATCATACAGTGGTTGTGATGTTGTCGTTGAAACCTTGGCATGCACAATTTGCCAATTTGGTCAGCACAAAGTGTGTTTTGATGTTGGTATGAGGCAGGCAAAGTGAAGGCTGAAGGTGTCCTATGCTGTTCTAGCCTTCTACTCAGCAGTATTATACTACCTCTGACCCAAAATATAATAACATTTTTGACAATATGATAGTGCAAAAAATAATCTTACATTTTGAGGCGGAAGAGTAGTAGTAGTTTTAACAGTTGTAAACATGACCATGCTCTAAGTTCTATGGATGCATATTCTTTGCTTGTTGCTGTTTTGTTTTTGACTTGTAATATGTAATATTTTCATTCTAATTTTGATACATCATCCGGTGGTTGATGATGCTGCTGTTGAAACTTTGGCATATGCACAGTTGGCCAATTTGTAAGCGCAAAGTGCGTTTTGATAGGCAATCGCTCGCTTTAAAAATTCCCAACTAGGATATCCTCAATGCTGTTCATCAAATCAGACACCCAAAACGTCTATAGACACGCCAGAGCGTTGTCAGCGGGCGGCTAATCGGCCATCTAACCCTATGCATCAAATATTTGCTCAATATTTTTAACCTGTCACGGAGATCTTCATTTTATTGCAATGAACAAGGTACACTATGTACATGGCCCAAGGCCAAAGAAACACAAAAGGAAAACATTTAGAGGCATTACATTATACTTTTTTTTCCTTGACCACTTCTGAATGCAATTTGAGCTTGAACGTTTTCAGATGTGCCCACCTGCTCGGCCCTAGACAGGACCGCCATAACGGCGCCTAATGCTCAATGGGGCACATGGTCTACTCGCCATGTTGTATTATAAGATAGCCGCCTCGAATTTTAGATCCCGCGATACCCAAAAGTCGGATTTAAAAGACAATCGGTTATGACCTAAGCTTCGACAAGCGGTCCGGACCATTGTAGTTGCTGTTCGCTTTCACCGGATTAGCTATGGAGTCAATAAACGCCCGCCTCGATGAATATTCTTCATTATAGACAGACGAGCCACGCCCAACTTTGGATGGATGACTTCCACATTAGTGCCTGAGTACTGGTCCATGGACGAATTTAAGGTTTATTGGAGATGCCTAATACACTATGCTCCATAATTTTAAGGTCTCACAATCAATTAAGGTCTTTAATTTGGTATTGGGTTACCCAATTTTGATCTGGTCAACAATTTATCAAGGAGCTCTTTAGTTCAAGACACTATGCTTCCTAATTTTATGGCCTTACAATCCACCGAGGTCTCCAATTTAGAATTGATCATTCAATTTTGACCGGTCAATAATTCTCAATGAGTTCTTTTAATCAATATGCTCGTTAGTCTTGGAGCTTTTTCACCCGATTGAGGTATACAATTTTTTATTTGGTTCATGATTTTGACAAAGTCAACGATTTTTGAATCAATAGGCAACAACCAGCCTATAAAAGATATAAATCACACGCACTCTCTCACCACCTAGAAAAAAGAAACGCCAACATATGATATGTAGCATCAATAGAGTATATGCATCCACCGATGTAGAAAATTCTCACATAAGTATGAGTTCTAAGCAGATAATACATAATCACATCGTGAAAGCCCACTAAAATTGTATTGTAAAATAAAAAGAATACACACTCCATCATCTCCTCACTCGCCGACCCAATACTGCTCCAAAATATAATGTGTATCTATTTTTGAAAATCAAATTTATTTAAGTCTGACCAAGGTCAGCAAGCAAAAAAAATCAACATCGATTTATAAGAAAAAATCATTTCATGGTGAATCTAACGATAGTGATTTGATATTATGAATATTGGCATATTTCTCTATAAATTTGGTCAAACTTATTGAGGTTTTACTTCTCCAAAAAGTAAAGAATTAGATTTACTCTTCTCCGTCTTCATAATGTACAACGCTTTTGACACTACACTAGTGTAAAAAGCCGCCTACATTATGGGACGTAGGGAGTACGCCTTATATTTTGCACAGACACAGTAACTTTTTTATGAATGAGTTGGCCTCGCCGGCTCAACTGGCTTTGAACTTTTTTATGAAAATTCAACAACACCAACCGCGCGGCAGCGCGCCAACCCTTCTAGTTCTAATCTACGCCTTCCGAATTGTGAGCGGTCGCCCCGGCGTAGTGGCCGCAGATGCAGTCGCCGGGCCCACGTTAATTTCATCTAGATCCTGACTCTCGAACCTACTCGTATTGGGCGCGTGACGTGCCATGGGTCTATATATAGCCATGACATGGATGTCCCTGCGATCAACTAGATATAGAAATCGAACCGATCGATGTCTTCGCCGGCTGGCTGCTCCCCGCAGATGAGATACCCATGGGTCTGGTGCGCCTCGGAAGGCAACGCCTGCAATTGGACAACCACTTCTCCGAGACGTGCCGCCGGGACCGCTTCTGCCTGCGCTGCGTCGTGGCTTACTTCCCCACTGCTGCGGCAATCACCACTTCCACCTGGAGTGGCCGGACCTCCGGGTCCTACGCATCGACCTTGACACCGAAGGCCGGCCCATATTCCCAACCCGGACGGCGCCGGCGCCGGACGGGCACCCGATCCCGCCGGACATAGCCAAGTTCATGAGGGCGCAGGACTACACCTCGCCGCTGCCAAGGGACGCCTTCTGCATTCACTGTTCCAAGTCCTTCCGCGCCGACGTCTGCGCCCACCACGGCGACCACGCGCGCCTCCGGGACTGCGTGCTCCGCATCGAGAAGCACGGCTGGAGGACCTGCGTCAGGTGCGCGGGCGACGAGTGGTGGGTGCCCCACATCGGCGTAGCGCTCGGAGATCCGGTGCTCGTGGACGAGCAGGGGCGGTACGAGCTTCCGGTGCTGACGCGGGTACGGGGTCCGTGCGTGGAGTGTGGCATCGGCGCCCATCGGATTCCACGGAGTTCTTCCCGTTCTGCTCCGAGACTTGCACCCGCAAACACATTCGCCGCATCGAGGAACGCCGGGAGTCCAGGCTCGCCGCTTATAGTGTAATCAGGTCAGAGGAGTAGCTTTAATCGTTTCTACCACTACTTGTACCCAGGTTTATATGTCAGACATGAGTTTTTATATCTTTAATTTGACTAGCGAAATATGTTATGTACGCCATAGTATAAAATATATATGATTACTTTGCAGTCAAGATGGAATTTCTAGCATACTTTCTCCGCTTTTCCTCCAAAATAAAATTTATCTCAAGTCAAACTTCGAAAGGTATAACCAACTTTATATGAAAATATCAACATTCGCGATACGACATTCACTGTATTATGAAATCAATTTTTATAACTATAGTATTGAGTATGTTGATACTTTTTAGTACTCCTTAGCTTTTTAGTCTGATATAAATTTTGGTAAAAGTCAAATTTTATAAAGTTTGACTAAGAAAAAATTGTCAACATTCACAATATGAAATCATATTATTAGATGCATCATGAAATAAAATTTCATGCCATATTACTTTTGTATTGTAAATGTTGATATTTTTTGATATAAATTTGGTCTAACTTTGTGTAGTTTGACTTCAAGCATATTTTATATGCAGAGTAAAAAATGGAGGGAGTGTAATTTTGGTCAAACCTTATGAAACCTGACTTGAGACAGATCTCATATGTGGAGGAAAAATGGAGGGAGTATATTTTGTGGCATATTACATGTATTTATCTTCGAACTGAAGACTTAGAAATCCTTTGTTTGGGGGTTCTTCATTTTGGGGTTGTATTACACATAGGTTGAAAGCACCTTTTGTACTTACTAAGTTTTCTCACTAGGGCACATGAGCTGAATGCACCTTTACACAGTGTTCGGATGTCTGAATTAAAGCCTTTGTATTGGATTTGGTATTGACTACCTGCCAATTCAGGCGTTCAGATGTATACGGAAACGAGCGCACTGAAACGAGCCCAATACAGAGTGAAAATCGCATCCACTAGCATAGACGCCCCGCGATACAGAGGTCTCCAATTTGGGTCGAATTGAGCTGATCCCGCAAAACGCAACGCTTCAGGAAACAGCGGCGGTCTGAGGCTAGTCATAGTGGAGAGTAACTTAGACTAGTAACATAGTTGCCTTCATAGTCTAAGTTACTACCTTCATAGTGGGTAGTGTCATAGGTGTGGTAACATAGTCGCTTTCATTTATTACTTTGTAGACTCATTATGCATTGAAAGCGATATGTGATGGTAACATATTATGTTACTCTATTTGTCTCTCTCCTCATTAACTACTTGCCACATCATCATTTTTGCTTATGTGGCATCTATGTTACTACCTATGTTACTCCCACTATGACCAACCTGAGCCTTTCCTCCCCGCTCGAAACGGAAGCTTCAGGAGGCGGCGGTGGATCCCTGCTCCCTGGCCCTCCTCCTCCCCTGTCCGGTGGTGGCGGACCTTCAAGCCCGCGCATTGCTGACCTTCTCCGCAGCCTCCTTCCTCCCATCGTAACCGCAGAGCCCTCAGATGAAGCTTGCTTATGCCCGATCTCGCCCCATCTTCTTCTTCCAAACTTCTTCCCTTCCTCTTCCATCTTCTTCCCCTTCCTTGGACCCCCTTTTTCTTTACTTGCCAGTGCAGCAACCCCTTCTAAGTTCCTCCTCTTCTATGTTCCTATTCTTCCCTCGCCTCCATGCACATGAATTACTAACCACACATTCATCTTTTGCGTGGTGTGCAAATATTATTTGGTGTGGTCATTATTTTAGAATATTTGTTATTTTCTACTGCTATATAATCATTCAATTATACTTGCACATTGTATAGATTTTGATTTGATGCATAAAGCACAAAGCATAAGCAATTCCATAGTTTGTCATCCGAACATGATTTGGTATTGAAAACTAATTGAGATTCCAAGGCCCAATTTCATGAGCATCCAAACATGTGAATTTGTATTCATGTCCATTACAGTTTTCTCCCTAAATTAGAATTGAAACCAATTCAATACAGAGGCCTTTGATACAGACATCCGAACACAACGTTACACTTCTTATGTTTTCTCACTCCGCTTTGGGGTTGTATGACCATCAATGAGTCTGGTCAATTTGTGTTTGAACTATGAACGAATATAAAAAGCAGGGGTGTACTCCTAGCTCATCCTACATTCAATATGCACTATCTCTTTGTATTGTTCAAGAATATATGTATGATGAATTTTAACATTCACTACCAAGACTCATAGGGGTCTCAACCCCAGTAGGTGTTGGGGAACGTTGCATGGAAAACAAAAAAAATTCTATGCACGCAAGATCTATCCATGGAAATGCATAGCTACGAGAGGGGGAGAGCATCTACATACCCTTGTAGACCTCTAAGCGAAAGCGTTTATCACGCGGTTGATGTAGTCGCATTCTTCGCGATCCTATCACGATCCAACCAATCTAGTGCCAAACGAATCGACACCTCCGAGTTTAGCACACGTATGCTCGATGACGCCCCGCTCTTCTTGATCCAAAGAAGCGAGAGGAGAAGTAGATGGCATCCCAACCAACACGATCGGCGTGGTGATGGTGGTGGTGGAGCACCAATAGTTTCTTTAGGTATCATATGAAGACGACTTTTCCGATTTGGGTTCGAGCTTATCAAAGCTAAAGCCTTTTGACATAAGTGTCGATCCCCAAACTTTAAAAACGAAAACTTAGGTTTCTTGCCAAACCATAGTTCATACAAAGGTCATCTCAATGGATTTAGATGGTGCCCTATTTAACGTGAATGCGACTGTCTCTAATGCATAACCCATTACTGCAGGATGCTGCTAACGCGATACTACAATCAGAGATCCTTCGATTTAAACTGTAGGTGATGCATTAATCGCAAACAAAGGAAGTAAAAACATCAAAAAGATGCAACACGCTTATGGCGGCGGATACATGAAACACAGCTCAGATTTTAGTTCCGCAAAGCGTTGGGGCATAAGATTCAGCTTCAATGAACTGTTTGTGATGAGGCACAACAAAAGAAACGGGCAGCTAGATGGAGGCATGTGCGATATTTACATATACAGCTTCACTCAGATAAACTGCTTGTGATAAGGCGGAACAAATGTAAATGGGCAGCCGATGAAGTGTGTGTGATATACGGCATACAGCTTCACTCAATGAACTGTTTGTGATTAGGCAACACAAAAGAAACGGTCAACGATCAAAGTGTGTATGATATATGGCATACCGTTCAGCGAGATCAAGATGTGTGTAATGGAGGGCATACACTTCATTCCGATAAATTGTTTGTGTTGAGCCAAGAGAACAGAAACATTTCACATAAACAAGATGTGTATGATACGCGGCAAACATCCACTTATAGCAATGTGCCCGCACACATCGTGCTAGCTCGATGTTCCTTCTATGCTAAAGTTTCCATTAATTGATGGCGTTTTATGAACACGCCACCGTTTCCCGCCATTTACTCATTGGTTTCCCGTCGCCACCCTATGATATTGCACATAAACCTAGGTGGCGCGCGACGCACGGATGCAACAAGCGCAGCCTGTAGCACATCCACCTTTTGCAAGCATGCCAACACACAAAGCGCCGCCTCTGCCATCAACCTCCTGGACGAGGAAAACGAGAAGGCGCCACCGCCCGTCGAGGCCGAGGCGCTCCCCGGCAATGCGGTGGACGACGCCATGATGCACATCATCGCGAGGGTTGAGCGCATCTTGTGCATGGCGCCGCTGGCCGCGGATCAAGATAGGCATGTCAGCGCCAAGAGGCTGTAGTCGCCGCACAACATGATCAATGGCGCACGTAGAGCAAGCTTAGGCGCGTCTGCCGCCGATAGGCTGCGTCGCTCATAGCGAGACCGCTGGAGCGCCACATAGCAAGATGCACGGCGTGCGTGAGCAGAAGGATGGATCCATTGGTTTGCTCGCTATCGGCTGTGGTGTCGCAAATGGGCACACATCCCATCAAGACACCCATTCTCGCCAAGAGTGGGCAGAGGCCGCTCAGCGCCAGATTTCAGACGAGAGGCCGCCGCTACCAGATTTTGCAGACTCGCCGCCCGCCGCGACCGTCGCGATGGGTCGCGGCTGTCGCTTTGTCCGTGGGCCCGCCGATGCCAACGCGACCGTCGCTAGGCTCGATCGCCTTTGGCCCTGTGTCCACCGGGCATAGTAAAGGAACATGGCCGCTGAGGGAGTCCTCGATTAGGGGTATCCGACAGCCGGACTATATACTTTGGCCCGGATCTTGGACCGTGAAGATACAAGACTAAAGACTTCGCCCCGTGGTCCTAATGGGACTCTCCTTGTGTGGAAGACAAGCTTGGCGATTCGGATATTAGATCTCCTTCTTTGTAACCGACTCGTAATCTCCTAACCTCCTCCGTGTCTATATAAACCGGAGGGTTTAGTCCAGAGAGGGACAATCGTAATCATCATAGGCTAGCTTCTAGGGTTTAGCCTCACGATCTGCTGTAGATCTACTCTTGTAATACTCATATCATCAAGATCAATCAAGTAGGAAGTAGGGTTTACCTCCATCGAGAGGGCCCAACCTAAAACATCGTCCCCCGCCTCCCGTTACCATTAGCCTTAGACGCACGTGATCGACCCCTACCCGAGATCCGCCGGTTTTGACACCGACATTGGTGCTTTCATTGAGAGTTCCTCTGTGTCATCGCTGCAAGGCTCGATGGCACCTTCAATCATCAACAACAACGTGCTCTAGAGTGAGACTTTTCTTCCCGGAGATCTTCGTGTTTGGCGGCTTCGCACTACGGGCCAATTCGCTTGGCCATCTGGAGCAGATCGATAGCTACGCCCCTGGCCATCAGGTCAGGTTCGGAAACTTGAACTACACGGCCGATATCCACGGAGACTTGATCTTCGATGGATTCGGGCCTACGCCAGGCGCGTCGAACAGTCACGACAAGCACAGCTTAGACCTGCTGTCGGACAATATATGGGATATCACACCTGCAGGAGCTCGACCCAACCGGGGCAGATCTGCCGTCCGAGGATGGGTGGATGGACCCCTGCCGGAGGTCAAGACACTCATCGGGCGGTAGAGCCGAACACGCACCGCTTCAAGGAAGCCGTGTCACCGGTCCCCCGACTCGTGTCCGGTCAGAGGTCCCAGATCGCTTCCCCAAGCTTGCCGAATCTGGTTGGGCTCGTGAATGGAGTTCACCGCAAGGATATCTTCCAAAGACTCGCCCTTTAGCGACATGCTGAACTCATTAAAGTCTCTCTCTCTCTCTCTCTGTCAGAGTCTTGGCTCAACTATGTCCAAATCGAGGGGAAGCAAAGCGATGAGAAAATTCGCATTTCACCCACCACCCACTTCATTGCCATCGCCGATGATTTGACCGACGTGCTTGACTTTGACTCAAGACATCGACGGTGTGGATGATGATACAGAGAAGAACAGAGCCACCGCCCACGGGCGCCGGACAACCACCTCCTATGATATGATATATATATATATGGTGGACATCCAAAGAAAAACCAATGGCGATGAGGCAATGGAGGATAACCTCAAGGAAGAAAGCAAAGCATGGGCGTTATCGAGCCGCCCTAGCCCCGCCATAGCAATACCGCACAGAGACGAAAAACAATCCGGATGGTGTCAAGATGAATACAACTTCCGATCAGCCCGCCGAAAGCAGGCCGAGCAGAAGACGGCAGGCAGCCTGCATTTAACAGTAACGGGCGGATACCCGAGGAGGACAACTACATGCCCTCCGAAGACGCAGGTGAGCCTCGGGCGATGATGAATTCGGGCGTGCTCGAGGATCCCATAGAGTAGAGCGCAAGCGCCGCTTATGGCCACCGCGAGGAGCCTAAAAAGAAGAAGCAGAGCTCCAAGCTAATCAAGATCTCGCTTACGCATCGATGGATCAAGTCCGGCAATGAGGAATATGGACTCGAGCGCCACACCAAAGGTTACCCTAAAGCACAAGTTGCTACCTCAACTCGAGGAGGAGCCTATACTACCAAAGACAGATTTAGGCTGACTCGCCACCTCGTGGCCGGGATAAAACGGCATATCAGTCTTTACATACCAGCCCGCACTCCCCATGCCAATACACTACAGCTCGGGCAATAGGGTGACCTCGAGACATACTCGAAAACAAGGCAGACAGCCAAGATTGATCTACGGATCACGGGGCGTGCTCCAACACGTGACGCATGATCGCCATGCCGGATACACTATCAGCAAGTCCGCCGCCAAACATAGCCGACGTGACTTATTCGAACTACACGAGCAACATAGCCCGCATAGAGGTGCCGCACACCCCTCTCGCTTCACGCATTTAAGTAATGGATCACTTAATTCCCGTATAGGGTTTAAACCCATAAACATCGAATCATATAATGGCACACAACTTCAGCAAAGATGGATCAAGATTTACTTCCACATTCACATGGCCCGCGGTGACGATCTACATGCCATCAAGTATCTTCCCTTAAACTCGTGAGGACCGCCCGACATCGCTGAATAGCTCGCCGCAAATTCCATCAGTAGTTGGGAAAACCCGAGGACGCGCTCAACAACTTCCAAGGCACCCCACGCATGACCACCGGATGCTAACGACTTGAGTCACATTACCCAACAGCCCCGAGAGTCAGCCAGAAATTTTGGACTCGGTTCCTAACTAAAAGAACCAAATTGTCGACATCGTCCGGATGTCAAAGCTTGGTGGCCTTCCGTGATTTAGTGGCTCGCCCGACACCTCGCCAAGAAAACCAAAGTCCATGGCGGCCCTCACGACACTCATGACCCGCTTGCTGGCGAGACAGCTGGTTGGCTCGGCAGTAGCACCACGCCCAGATCCTCCCACTCAGACTTGCCAAATGATAGTAATCTGGGCAGTTTCACAAGCAATGCATACAAAGCGCCGAACAATGGCGCACAACATCAAGACACGGCAACCAACGCCGGATTCAAGGCTCAAAATCCGGCCGGAAAAGCTGTTCAAAAGAAACAATCAGGATCGCCCAGCCTGACCGATACTTGATCGCTGTACAAATACTTCAAGACCTTCGGGAGAAGCCAAAGAAACCACACCAACAGAGATTGTCTGGTGTTCAAACACGCCGCAAAATAAATGCCGAGAACAAAGACAAGGGGCTGCACTGCAATGATGACGAGGAGCCCCAAGGTCCAACACGAGGGGACGTAAGAAATTTCCTCCCTGTGTGAAAACGGGTCAATATGATCTATGCCACCCACATTCCCAAACGGGAACGAAGCAAGCACTAAGGGACGCTTATGCGATGGAGCCACCGCCCAAAGTTCAACCATGGTCACCGTCTGATCACTTTTGATCGTGAGGGATCACCTACCAAAGATCCGTCACGGTGGTTCACCGCATTGGTCCTAGACCCAATTATTGACGGATTCCACCTCACGCGAGTCCTTATGGATGGTGGCAGAGCCTAAACCTGCTTTATCGTGACAAAGTGCAAGAAATGGGCATCGATCCTTCAAGGATCAAGCCCACCGAAACCACCTTCAAAGGTGTAATTCCAGAGTAGAGGCCCGTCAGACGGCTCCATAACACGGAAGTGGTCTTCGATCCCCTGATAACTTCCGGGCGAGGAGTTAGTCTTCAATATCGCCCCTTTCCGTAGTGGCTATCATGCAATCGCTTGATCGAACCGCGATTCGCCGATTCAATGCGGTACCACACTACGATACCTCAAGCTCAAGATGCCAGACATCTCGGGTTATAATACCAATGGAAACACGCACCGCTTCTCTCCAGACAGAAGAGCACACGCCGCCCTCGCGGCAAAAGTACAGCAGCCTTCTTGGACAAAACCACCAATCCGGGCGACAACAACCCCGAACACCGCTAAGCGAGTCCGAGTACCCTTAAAACAGATGGCTGTGCACGCCAAGAGCGCGACTAGCAGTCCGCCTCCGCCTTAGCCCCATTCAGAAAGATTTGTACCGCTGCACAGATACAATTACGCACTCAAAATACCATGGCCATAAGCGGAGGCGCAACGGTTGAAAGGATCGATATGGTTGACTAGAGGGGGGGGGGTGAATAGGCAACTAACAATTTTTAACCTTTTCTTTACCAAATTAAACTTTGCAACAAAATAGGTTTTCTAGATGTGCAACTAGGTGAGCAACCTATATGGTGCAATAACAACTAGTACACAAGCAAGCAAGAGATGTAACAACAAGTAAGCTTGCAAGAGTAAAGGCACGAAATAACCAAGAGTGGAGCCGGTGTAGACGAGGATGTGTTACCGGAGTTCCTTCCTTTTAAGGGAAGTACGCTCATAGAGCGTGTGGAGGCACAATGTTCCCCAAGAAGCCACTAGGGCCATCAGATTCTCGCCACGCCTCACACAATGCGAGATGTCAGATTCCACTATTGGTGCCCTTGAAGGCGAGCGGATCAACCTTTATAAGCAAGGTTGGGGCTATCTCCACAACAATCGGAGGCTCCCAACAACAATAACAACACCACCAAGCTTGCACCACAATGGAGTATGGCTTCGAGGTGACCTCAACCGCCTAGGGTGCTCAACACCTAAGAGTAACAAGATCCGCAAGGGATAAGTGGGGAATCAAATTTCTTGGTGGAAGTGTAGATCTGGGCCTTTCAACTAATCCCGAGCAAATCAACAAGTTTGATTGGCTAGGAGAGAGATCGGGCTAAAATGGAGCTTTGAGCAACAATGGAGCTTTGGGGGAAAGAGGTAGGTCAACTAGGAGGAAGAAGACCCCTTATATAGTGGGGGAACACATCCAACCGCTATTCCCAATCGAGCAGCCCCGCAGAGAGTGGTACTACCATCGGGTAGGGCGATATATCACGCTGAGAGCTGGTGATTACCGCCTCGCCCAGCGGATACTACTCATGAAGGGGAAGCCAGACATCTGCCTCAGAGCGGTATACTATCATGAGTAGGAGCGATTATCGCCGGAGCGGTACTACCGCTTTTACTATCGCTAGTAGTGCCAAGAAACCCGACATTTGAGAAAACACCGCCTCAATCGAGGCGGTAGTAGGCACGGCATTACGATCAACCTCGAAGGTACTATCATTAACGGAGCGGTATTACTCACGAGAGCGGTACTACCGCCGGTGGAGCTGTATTACCGCTAGGGGCTTCGCGGCATTACCGCAGAGATCGCGGCATCATCACCGGCACAGTAGTAAACCGTAATGTAAGAGAAGTGCAGTCCAATGATGCGAAGGAAGACGACGGTGATAGGGATATGTACGTTGATTCCACCCTAGTCTTACCAAAGCGGATCCTCTAATAGTACGGTGACTCCTACGAAACTAGTCCACCAACAACTAATCACAGGAGTTACATCTGCCTTGAATAAAACACCGAGGGAGGAAATCGCCTCGTACAATGGATGATTCTCTCAAAGAACTTAACACACACGATTAGTCCGCAAAAGCATTGTCATCAATCACCAAAACCACTGGGGAATAAATATGCCCTTACAATCTCCCCCTTTTTGGTGGATTGATGACAATACGGGATTTGCATAAACACGATATATAGTAAGCATACAAACCCCACGGTCCTAACATGTAGATGGGCTCCCCCTAGATGTGTGCTATTTAGATAAGTGCTTTGGACTGCACAACACACATACTAGGATCAAGGCTCCCCCTACATTTTAGAGACCAATAATCTAAGCATGGTGTATGAGAGCAGCATAGATGATATAACAAGATAAGTACGCAACTCATAAGCTAGATAGACATAGATAATGATATCGAATGAAGGTAGCATATGTCTTACACCATATGACTCGAACTTAAGTCTCACTCGAACTTAGGTCACATGATAAACCAACCAAAGCAAATGCGAGGAAAACACGAACAAGACATGAATAAGAGACGAAAGACACACTCAAGAAATCCCTAAACTCTCCCCTTTGGCATTGAGACACCAAAAGGAGAGGGAGGTTGCTACATTTGCCCGTGAAAGCAAATGAGGAACACATGCATTAGAGCCCAGCGGAATCATCAGCACCACCATCGCCAGCCCCGAAGTGCTCGGCCTCGAATCGTCCACGGGCAAGTGTGTGAATCCACTCCTCCTCCTCAAGAAGCTGGTCCTCGATCCACTCGACAAGAGCACCTAACCGGCGATGAGCTCCTTGTGACGACCTTTGAGCCTTCTTCTCAGCCACATGAGTCATGTAATCACCATGAGCCTCCATGCAGAACAGCTTCTTCATCTTAGACTTGAGCTTAGCCCAAGAGGGCTCTCGCCTGCAAGGCATGTAGTCATCATCCTCATCATCATCATCCGCAGCTCCTCCTCTGCTCTCCATGGCAGCAAGCAGATTAAGGGACTCCAGCCTTAGGGCCCGAGTGCCCCAGCTTATCCTTCTTCCTCGTGACGCTTGACATCATGGGAGATCAACTCCCACACTCCAAAGGGCACATTAGGATATGTGTGATCCCAGGTTTTCAATGAGCAGATGATGAAGGGACCATAGATCGGCACTTGCGCCGGAGATAGCGCAGACAAATACTGCACCACATCACATGAGAAATATCCAAAGACTCTCCTGGGATTCTCCTTCTCACGCTTAGCGTAAAAGAAGCATGTCCACAAGATAAGAGTGAACCTGGTCCAGATTCCCAATGCGAGGAAAAGAGTCTCTCTCTAAGGTGCGTGAAGGATATCCGTAAAGGCAGCAGCTCATAGGTTTCCTTCTTTGTCTCCCCGTTAACCTTCGTGAGTGCAAGAGGGCTGCAGAGCTTGCTTGTGGGTGCAATGGGCGCGGCGTGAGGGCGAAGCCAACAGAGACTCAAGTCCAAGATCTGCACCCCAATCAATCGTGATAAACGCTTCCACTTGACGGAAAGCAACTTGCCATTGGTCATCCAGTGAGAGTCCTCGTCTCATCAGCCCCAAGGTGAACCGTGGCATAGAATTGGGCCACAATATCGCATCAAAGTCCTTGTTGAATTTCATGACTCCAAGAATGTTCGCTTGAGTGCACATCTCAAGAGCTTCACCAAAGTAATCAGGATCTTGCTCCATATGGTCGCGGTCGATGGAGTGCACGCTGACAAAGAAATTCTTCTTGGCTTTGAGAACATCGAAGAAGATGGCAACCGAACTTGCTCCGTAACTGACGGTCGACCAAAGTGGGTTCTGGGCAGCTTCATACTGGTTATGGGCGGCGCTGCCCGTAACTCCTTTTGCGCCTATTTCGCACAGCCTTGCCGGCTTGGGCTTGACCTCGACTTCTTCTTCGGAGTTGAGGTGGAGGTGGAGGTGCAGCACTTCAGATCCTCCGCAGTGCTCTGTGGTACGGGTAGCGCTTGGACGGCACGTCCGGATTGACATGACGAGCCCGATGCTCAGTGGACCTCATCACCGAACCACACACAAGAACACGCAAACAACCGTAAAGCACAAGCATAAGCCACAAAACACGAGCGAAAAGATCAATGAAAGGTAGAAGTGGAGAGGAATGTGTAGAGGGCGGTAGTACACGACTTGTTAGCGGCAAGACGCCATGAGCGGTAGTACTTCACGTGGAGCGGTAGTACCGCCTGCGGTAGTATTCCTCCCTCGAGAGGGCGGTAGGCTCACAAGGGAAACAGCAGCTTCTACTACCGTGGGACAGATCCGCACTACCATCCTACCAAATTCAAAAATACTCCAACTAAACATCAATCCACACTGCCTAGAAGCATTCTCCATCCTACTCAAGCCTAGATTTGGTCAAAATCTAAAGATGCAATCACATCGCCTCTAAGATGCTAGATTGGAAACCCAGACAAAAAGAACAAGATAACGGGGCACACCGCATCCATGGCTAGAGGACGAGGGGGATCGCTTCCATCAAGGGAATGGAGAGGACGCCCCTGAGAGGGAGATCCGCCGAGCCCTTCAAGGGCGCCGGTTGCCGCAGAGAGAAGAACAGCGAGGGGCGATAATGGGTATGGGGAGAAGAAACCCCCACCCCCGATATAACCCCCCACCATCATACTCAGCGAGGTATCACCGGCGGGCGTAGTACCGCTTAGAGCGGTAGTATCAAGGCCAACAAGCAGAGTACCGCCAGAACCAAACATCCGCTACTTAGACCAAAAAACGCATTTAAAAGGACGGAATGCAAAGAAACTAAAAACAAGGATCAACAAGACACCAAAACACGAGTAACGAACCGAACCCACTCCTTCAAGGCAACCAAACAAAAGAGAAGCGGCTCGCCTCTTTCAAGAGAGGGCGGTGGTCGAGCCACCTATGTTTGAGTCAATTGGTATGGCACCGCCAAGAATTATCCTTGGGCCCATGACCAAAACTCATCTTTGAAGCACAAGTACCATAAAAATGGCTAATGTGAAAGAGTTGATCGCTTTATGCATAATGGGGGAGGGAGAGTTCATTGAGAGAACAACACCCCCTATGTCCATGCCTACATCTAAACTAGACAACAAGTTGAGGTGGGGGGTGCACGGTTCAAGTCACATTGCTCAAATCAATGATATTTAGCTCATGCCTTAACTCGCAAATCTTGCTTCATCCAAGGGCTTCGTGAAAATATCTCGCAAGGTTATCATGAGTGTTGACATACTTGAGCTCGATCTCCTCGCCTAATGTGATCCTTGATGAAGTGATACCGAATCTCAATGTGCTTCATCTTGAAGTGTTGCACCGGGTTGAGAGAAATCTTGATGGCACTTTCATTATCACACCAAAGAGGCACTTTGTCACAAAGGACACTGTATCTCTTTAAAGTTTGCCTCATCCATAGGAGTTGAGCACAACAACTACCGCCGCCACATACCTCGCTTCGTGACTAGAGAGACACACAACTTGCTTCTTGGAAGACCAACTTACCAAAGAGCAACCAAGAAATTGGCACCTCCTGAAGTGGACTTCCTATCCACTTTGTCTCCTACCAATCGAATCCATGAAGCCTTCAAGCTTGAAGTTTGCTCTCTTGGGTACCATAAGCCAAAGTTTGGGGTATGAGCCAAATATCGAAGATTTGCTTGACCGCCACAAAGTGACTTTCCTTGGTGCGGCTTGAAAACGTGCACACATCCCCACACTCAACATGATATCCGGGTCTAGATGCAAAGGTAAAGCAAGGAGCCAATCATGGAGCGATATACCTTTTGATCCACCACTTTACCATTGGGATCGGCGTCAAGTTGGCACTTGGTAGGCATTGGTGTAGACGCCGCTTGACATCACTTAGCTTGAATCTTTTAAGCATGTCTTGAGTGTATTTGGCTTGGTTGATGAAGGTTCCTTCTTCTTTGTTTGATGTCAAACCAAGGAAGAACTTCAATTCTCCCATCAAGACATCTTAAACTTGGAGGTCATGAGAGCGGCAAATTCTCATTGAAAGCTTTGTTAGGAGAACCAATGATAATATCATCAACATATAGTTGGCATACAAACAACTCCCCGCCGACCTTCTTAGTAAAAAAGAGTGGGATCGATTAGTCCTACTTCAAATCCACGATCTTGTAGCAACTCGGCAGGTGGTCATACCACGACGACGCGGGGCTTGTTTAAGGCCATAGAGTGCCTTATCGAGTTGATACACATGATCCGGGAAGTAGGGGTCCTCGAACCCGGGGTTGCTTGACATAAACCAACTCATTAATAGGACCATTAAGAAAAGCACTTTTCACATCCATTTGTTGCAACTTAAAGTTGTGATGAGAAGCATAGGCAATCAACAAACGATGGATTTAAGACGAGCAACGGAGCAAAGGTTTCACCGTAGTCGATACCCTCGACTTGGGAGTAGCCTTGTGCTACCAATCTTGCCTTGTTGTAATGATGTTCCCATGAGCATCTTGCTTGTTCTTAAAGATCCACTTGGTTCCAATGACATTGTGGTTCCCCGATGGCCTTGGCACCAATCTCCATACTTTGTTGTACTCGGTTGTTGAGTTCTTCATGCATGGCATTGAGCCAATCCGAGTCTTCGAAAGTACTCATAGACCTTTTGGGGTTCAAATTCACAAGAGACAAACGCGTGATGTTCACAATAGTTTGCTAATTGTCTACGAGTGCTTACCCCTTTCTTAGGCTTCCAACTACATTTTCCATGAGATGGCCTTGAGTGGTGAGCTTGAAGCAATCTCATAAGCGCGATGCTCTAATTCCTCCTGGATGTGGAGGGAGGAGGGTTGACTTGATCATCTTGAGCTGCCGCCTTGAGCTTGTTCTTGATCTTGAGTTTGCTCTGATCTCAAACTTGCTCGAGGGGGAGAACTTGACCTTGGGCATCATTTAGAGGTTCTCCACCATCTTGAGGTTGATCTTGCCCTTGGTCTTGTTCACAAGGTTGAGGGCCTTCACTTTGTTCTTGGAAGCTGCAGGGTCTTGATGAGGTGATGGCTCTACTTGAGTAGAGCATTGTCCTTCTCCTTCGCCACAAGGGGTTCCTCAATGGGTAGGATTTAACCAATACCCATTCTTCTTATGGCTTGGGGAGGAATTTCATCACCTACATCACAAGTACCACTTTGCTCCACTTGGGAGCCAAGATTTTCATCAAACTCCATGTTACATCGCCTCTCAATGAGTCCGTGGACTTGTTGAGGACACAGTAAGCATGAGAGTTTGTAGCATAACCAACAAATATGCCCTCATGAGCTCTAGCCTCAAATTTAGACAAACGAACACCTTTCTTGAGAATGAAACACTTACAACCGAACACCCGAAGTACTTGAGGTTGGGCTTGTTGCCGGTGAGTATCTCATAAGGAGTCTTGTTCAAGCCTTTCTAAGATAGAGCCGATTGATGCATGCCATGTGGCGCTGATGGCTTCGCCCAAAAGTTGTATGGAGACTTGAACTCCGCCATCATGGTCCTTGCCGCATCCATCAATGTCCGGTTCTTCCTCTCCGCAACACCATTTTGTTGAGGGGTAAGGTGCCGATATTGATGCTTGATCCCTCATCACTAAGAAACTCATCCAAGGTGTAGTTTTTGAACTCGTGTCATTGTCACTTCTTATTGTCAAGATCTTTGCATCATTTTACGCTGAGCTTCATTTGCAAAGTCGATGACGGTTTGTTGAGTCTCACTCTTCCTCTTGAAGAAGTATACCCAAGTGTATCTTGAATAATCATCCACAATCACCAAGCAATACTTTCTTCCTCCAAGACTATCAAAGATGGAGGCCCAAGAGATCCATGTGAAGGAGCTCCAAGGGTCTCTTCGAGTAGATGATGGTTGAAGGAGGGTGAGCTTTTGATGAAGCTTTCCTTCGATACAAGCATTGCAAGCACGATCTTTGGCAAAACTAACATTTGTTAGTCCACTAACATGGTCCCCTTGAGAAGACTTTTGCAAAGATCTCATATTGATCGTAATAGACGGCGATGCCAAAGCCATCCCATCGCCAACTTTAGCCATTAGGCATGTCGCGTCTTAGTGGGTCGCCCAAAAGTTAACCACATAGAGACCGCTTCTACATGCCCAACAAAGGCTACTTTAAGAGTCTTGCTCCACAAGAGGGCCACAGATCAATATCAAAGAATGTAGCAAAGCCCATGAGTGCAAGTTGACGAACGGAAAGTAATTGAATGCAAGGGACTCAATAAGCATGACTTTCTCGATCGTTAGATCATGAGAAATGACAACCTTGCCGAGGCCCAATACCTTAGAATGTGATGCATCACCCCACTGACATTGGTGGGCATAGATGGAATCTCTTGCACGCCCACCACCAAGTCCTTGCTCCCGGTCATATGATTTTTGCTCCACTATCGAAAGCAACCATGATCCCCCACCGAAGCAAACACCTACACGAGATCAATGCTTGGTTTTAGGTACCCATTTAGTAATGGGTCCTTTGATGTTAGTAACAAGGGCCTTGGGAACCCAAATAGACCATTCAATGTACTCATAAGAAGAACCAACAAATCTAGCATAAACATGTCCATCACTAGCACGGCAGACAAAACATATGAAGGATTAAAGTCGCCGGCTTTGTTTGAGGAAATGCTTTTGCCCTTTGGACATCAACTTCCTTCACTTTCTCTTCTTCTTCTTCTTAGAAGCACCCTCTCCTCTTTCACTTAACGCTTGATTGAGAGGAGGAGGGGATTGGCCTTGTTGTTCTTCTTCTTTCGCTCTTGGACTTGGGTGCAAACCCAATTCCTTTCTTTGGCACAACTTCCTTTTGATTGCTCAAAAGGTTGTTGAGGTTTTTCTCACCTTGAATGCAAGACACAAGGCCTTTCTCAAGTTGATCC
>JAHHZJ010001189.1:0-27458 GCA_021437245.1 Aegilops speltoides | reverse complement strand
ACTAATCCCTTTTTTCAGGTTATGTCTAAATTTGATATTTCAAGAAAGTCTTTTAAAAAAAAGTTCTTCGTCAAGCTTTGAATTTCAAGATTTCGATTTAAATGAAGTTTTGGGACCGAAGACTTGGATTTATTTGGAACTCAAGACTTTTGTTTTAGTTTTTTTCCTTTCTTGATTAGGAAACAGACTTAAAGGGGTTCTGGAAAATTTATTGATGCCAACTCAAAATCCCACCACAATCCTTTCTTTGAAATCTCTACAGCCAACACTTTCTCGGAAGAGACAAAGTTCTTCCGTCGCCGATGAATTTGTTTCGACGAGGAGTTAGGAACCCAAAGGCGAATTGCCTACACGGAGGAACATGATAGTCCCGAGGAATTTGAGAGTCAATTCTCGACGCCGTGTTCAAGGCCACTGTCCCAAAATATCTTATCCACCTAACGGTCATATCATTGAAGGGCATTTATGTCTTATCATGTCGGGTTGCTCTTAGGCTATAAATAGTCAGCCTACAACCACTAGCTGGTTGGCTGCCCGAGAGAACTTGACACTTGTCATTTGAGAGCAACCCATCCTCCGAGGACTTTTGAGCGAAAATCATCGAAAGGAGGAAAACCCAAAACCAAACCCCCATAAACCCAAAGTGATTGAGCATCATCAAGAAATTGATCCCGTGATCCGACGCTTGTTACCTTTGAAACGGCTTTTCCAGACGGTTAGGCGCCATGGTCTAGAGCATCCAAGAGGAATTGTGGATCGCCGATGACCAAGTCTTGAAGGTTTGGTCGTCAAGACTTACCACGAGTGATTGGACGAGGTCTCGGACCTTAGTTCAAGGAGAATACGGTGAGGACTGGTGTCCCGAGCTGCGTCCGATCGGGTGTCCGGACCTGTGTCCTCGAGTTTAAATACTCACCGCCCAACCAGACGCATAACCGAGACAAAGCTTGAACTGGTCTACCAAATCATTGTCTTCACCAACCTAATCGGTTCTATTTCCTCAACCCTTTCATTTCCTCATTATCGTGTTGAGTGTTGATTCATATCTCGTGCTTTAAGATTTGATCAAGACTTTTCAATTTCCTTAGTTCAATTTCTTCACTTTGTCTTGATGTTGTGTTATCTCGGATTACGCTTTTCTCGACTGGCTAGTCTTCATTTCATCATGATGACCATGCTTGTATTCTGTTATGCTTACTTCGAGTACTTATTCCACAGTAAGTAGTTCTTCGCTAACAATTTCCTCACCAGAAATTCCTCGTTGAAGAATTAATAAAATCGCCTTATTCACCCTCCCTCTAGTCGATATAACGACTTTCAATTGGTACCGAGCAAGGTACTCCTTGTTCTGTGTGATTTTGGTTTAAGCCTAGAGTTTTAGTTATGTCGACCGCAGTATGATCAAGGTCTCGGCCGGTGTCCTACCTTGATGGGACGGACTACCCTCATCGAAGAACAAGATGCTAATGCATCTTTAGGCAATTGATAACGATCTCGTATGTTGGGAAAATGGTGTTCTTCGCCTCACCTCACCGAACGCCACCGGGTGAAGAGATTCAAGCAACTCGATTCTCAAGCAAAGAATATCATGTGGCCATCTCGAGTAAAGGACAGATGGAAGAGTGAGTGCGGTAATCGCTAAGCTTATCCGGGATGGCTGTCCAAAGTGAATGAAGGAGTCTCAACTCAGCAGGACTTCGAGTTGATGTTCTTCGAATCTCTTCAACCGCTTCAAAAGACTCGACAATGAAAATGTCCAACAAACCTTTGATCACCTCATCGACATCTCAAATGAGCTTCAAGCCCTCAACATCGACATCACCGACTATGAGGTGGTGAAGAAACCGCTGACATCGCTTGATTCCTCATTTGATACTGGGACCGATGATACAAGAATGGGCGACTACAAGTTCTTGATCCGCCGAATCCTCGAAAGGGAAACTAGGTTCCATTTTCAAAAGAGAGATCTTTCGAAAGTTGGAAACCACGGCCTCAACTGGAGGCGCCGGAGTAATGGTGCTAGGATCTGGATCGCGAGGAGAACGACGACTACTTCCTCTACGCCAGATCGCTTCCGCTTCGGTCACGAGGTACGAGACAACACTCCCCTCTCGCTATGCATCACCATGATTTGCGGTGCGAGGAAATTTTTGAAATTACTACTCCCCAACAGAAAATCCTCGATTACATTGACCTCCGCACAAGGATCCAAACACCCAATGCCTGATTTTCATCCGACTCTGGTCAAAGTCACATGTCAACCCATTTCATCACCAAGAGAAATGGAAGTTTGAAAAGGCAAGAGAGATCAAGAAAGCACAATACGAAAGGAGAAGCTTCTAAAGAAAAATGTTGTCGATGACACCGAGGAACTTCTCCAGCTCACTGAAATTCAAGCACTCAAGAAAGACTTTGATGCCTACTATGCTGATTGGCAAGGAGCCAAAGTGAGATTCACAACTGACAAAGAAATTCACAAATGTTGCAGCCCCAACGCAACAAGAAAACCTCAGCTGCACACATCACCTCAAGAACATGCCAAGACCTGATGACTTTCAGCCTGTTGAAGAAAGTGCTAGTTCCGTGGCTGGTGACTCCATTCCAAAGAGTCGAAGAAATTGCCAGGCATCCACTAGTGGTGCTCAAGAAATCGAAGAGATCAGGCAACTACATCACATGCGCCTCAACAAAATGAACAGATTCCTCACCTCCTCCCGCTACACCTAACTCCAATTCTTCCATCATCCATGTGAAGAAGATCAAGGCTGCAGAGCAAGCTGTGAAGAAAAGGAAGGCATCACCAGCCAAATTCTTCTGCCATAAGAAGATAGCCAATGACCAGCTCACCGAAAATCCAATTGATGCTGTTCCAACCTCCATGCCATCAAAGGACCTTGTTCCTTTTGGAGAAGACTATGTGATCCCAAGCGGATCTGATGAAGGAAATCATTCACGTCACGCAGATTGATGAAGAAATTGAAGTGGACGAAATCCTTCAACGCCAGTCATTTCTCACCTATGCCTCAGCTCACAGTCAAGAGGCTATGCTGAGGAAATTGAAGATGAAGATGTGGATATAGGATGCACCACTCCGTGATGAATGATGACTTTGGGAAAGTCAGATCCCAATACTCCTCTTCACCCCTATCCAACAGATTCCTCCGTCCCCTCGCAACAACAAATTAACTGGCTCAAGAAACTCAACCCACTCCTCCTGGCATGAAGAAATTCCAGCCACTAGTGTCAAGAACCTGATGCTGCTGATACTAAAGTTGCACAAGAAGAGGAACCATAAATTCTCACCGAAGAATCGAGCTCATGATTCCCGAGGTGGTAATGCAACTCATCGACACCCCTCCGCTAAAGTCAAGAATCCGCTTTCAAGCAAACAGAAGTTCAAGGTTGAAGACTTCTTCCGAGCATGTATTCTTCATCGACTACCACCCCTATGACTCGGCCATAAGGAAGAGGCGCTTTCTAGACCGCTAGTCAAGCCAACTTCTATCCTCGTTGTTCGACAAAGACAAAATCTTCGATCATGAACATATTCTCACGTGGACATGGAATCTCTTCCATGCTTCGAGCCAGTCCTCGCGTTCTTCGTAATGCAGGCTTACTAAATTTCTCGCACTAACATTTGCGATTGAATGAAGAACTCATTCTTCGCCCCTACGCGACATCGCATATCACCGAGACGCCAAGATGTCAACTCATGGGTGTTGATTGATGACCGAAACACTCACTACAAGGAACCGCAAATCGAATTGCTTTTGTGTCCTTCCTCGATCCTCCCCATGATAAAGGCACGTTGCACCTACAAAGACTTCGAACCGACAAATCATTATATGCAAGTGCTCATGAAGCCTTTGAAGTTCGGGCAAGCCCCACGAACCAAATTCCTCATCAAGGAATTACTCTATGTGCTCGGACTATCGTCATTCATTCGACGAAGACAATGAGTCCTATCAAAGGCCACGACTCAAATGATGAAGAAGTCGCTGGCATCATGAAGGATATGCTTTTCAACATCATTCAGCATGCTCTCGCCAACTTCCATGATTTCTTCATGAGGACTCGCCAATATTGCTATGTCACCATTCGAAAGGAACCTTGCGCGCTTTGGATTATGAGGATTCATCAGGCAAGATTTTCACCGAATTACAAAGTGACACTCAACCACGGTAGCTACTTGCCTTCCCATTGAAGTCCTCAAACGGACAGCCATCACCGATGATAAAGGCAAGGCATTGCAGGATCGATGAAGGCATTCGCCCATTGATGGTCAATTTCGCCGCTGCATCTTACTCTACCAATGACGACTCGCCACACATGACTCGCCACAAATACCTCAGCCAAGCAAAATCCTCAAGCACAAGACCTGTGGTGATGACCGACCGTGAGTTACTCCTTAGTCTTCATCGGTTGATCGCAATCACAAATGGGTAAAGCGCCGCTTGGTGCACTTCTTCACAATATGAACTCAACACACAATGCAGTGAACAAGAACCAATACTACCTTCATGAAACCTTCAACCGCACTGGCTGTCCTCACTCATGTCTATAGCGCCAAGAACTCAAGACTATGGGTCTCAAGGAAGAATTTGACCGTCCGCACTCTCCTCCAAGAAATTCAAGAGGGTCAAAGTTCTCCCACCGTGGCCAGCTCTTATTCTTCATCGCGGACACCGATGAGTATGAAGATTTGGACGACAACGGCAAGAAGCCTCAAGCAATAACAACAACCCGATAACGGGCGCCTCCATCGATTTGAAATTTTAAGGGCGTAGTCCTCGCTTGAATCTTTTTGGTCATTTGATGACAAAGGGGAGAAATCTGAGTTAGTCTTCAAGCCGGTCTATATTAAGGGCATTTTTAAGTCACAACTCTCGCTCTTCTCAAACTTTTATTTGGATCGAAGTTATAATCTTAAACCCGATGGTGCGCCGATACTTTTGTTGCACTAAGCTCAAACTTTTGATGCTTTATTCGCATGCTTATTCCTCGTTAATATTATTGCATGCTGAATTTCATCAGCACCATATTTCATCATGCATTTCAAATTCTTCATATTATATATCAAATGCGTATGAATTACAAGATATAGGGGAGATTCCATGATTCAACTCTTCAAATGTGCATTGCCTCAAAAGCAAATTCTCACTATGCACATCTTCGTGGGGAGTTCTTCTATATCTTGCTATCAAATTCCTCAATATCAGTATTTACACTTCATATGTTTATCCCTCTGAAAACTTAACCTATGTTGTCATCAATCATCAAAAGGGGAGATAGTAAGTGCATCTAGTGCCCCTTAGTGATTTTGGTGTATTGAAGACTTATAGGTTAAGGGACTAATGCGCTTGTGAGTGTACAGGTCTATAAGTCTATGAGGAGTTTGATATTTACAGAAAGTCGACTTCTAAAATGAAGTTCTTCGATCAAGACTTTGATATTCAAGACTTTCAAGACTTTGAAAGTGAAGAATTTGGTGTGACCTTGAAGACTTGGTATTCATTTGTGAACATGAAGACTTTTGTTTTCGTAGTTTCATTTTTCTTCGAGTCATAGGAAACACAGATCGTTAAAGGGGCCGAGGAAATACTAAGGAAAATTTCCATGTGATGCTCAACTCAGAATCCTACACCTACCAATCCTTCGAAAGTGAAGCCTTGAAATCTCATGTTCACCACTTTCTCAAAGGATGAGACAAGTTCTTCGTCACTGATGAATTTGTTTCGACGAGGAGTTAGGAATTCGCCAGCGAATTGCTACACAAGGAGGAACATGATAGCCCGAGGAATTTGAGAGTCAAATTTCCGACTGCTACAAGTCACAGGCCACCTGTCCCAAAATATCTTATCCACCTAACGGTCATATCATTGAAGGGCATTTATGTCTTATCATGTCGGGTTGCTCCCTAGGCTATAAATACAGCCTCACAACCACTAGCTGGTTGGCTGCTCCGAGAACTTGACACTTGTCATTTGAGAGCAACCCATCCTCCGAGGACTTTGAGCGAAAATCATCGAAAGTGAGGAAAACCCAAAACCAAACCCCAAACCCAAAGTGATTGAGCATCCAAGAAATTGATCCTGTGATCCGACGCTTGTTACCTTTGATCGGGTGCTTTCCATTTAGGCGCTATGGTCTAGAGCATCCAAGAGGAATTGTGGATCCGAGTGACCAAGTCTCTGTGAAGGTTGGAAGTCGCTCAAGACTTACCACCACGAAATATTGACGAGGTCTGCACTTAGTTCAAGGAGAATACGGTGAGGACTGGTGTCCTCGAAGGCGTGTTCAGCGACGGGTGTCCGGACTGTGTCCTCGAAGTTTAAATACTCAGCCTATCCGTATCGAGATAAATGCAGCAAGAAAGGTAACTAATCCTCGTGGTTTTGGTAATTAATAAATATATTTATCATTGAACTAATTGTTTTGAGAATATTTCAGAAAGTTCAGGATATGGGTATGGCAATGACTGATGATGTGGACCCTCAAATGCTAAGGAAAACATTGGCAAAAGCTCAAGACTCATTTTTGGTTTAGTGATCCAAGATCACATTGAGTCCATAGGAAAGCCAATACTATTAAAAGGATGAGGTTATGATGATGATCTGGTTGCCAGTGCTTAGTGATTTATCTCAAACTATCAGCAATCTTTCATTCCAACATATACTCATAAGTAATCTCGTCCCACCGATCAAAGATGTAATCGAGGAAATTCGCATGCAAGATTGCAAAGGCGCTAAAATTCCTATGCCCACAAATGGCCATCTATGCAATCGATGAAAATGGTATTGACTTCGATCACAAGGTATACCGCCCATGATTGGTTCTTTATTGTACTTATGTGCATCTATGCCGATATAATGCTTAGTGTTTGCATGTGTGCCCGATTTCAAGATGCACCAAGGAATCACACCATAAGGCTGTGAAGCATATTCTTCGATATCTAGATCACACACCAACACTAGGATTATGGTACCCCAAGGGCTCGCTTTTGATCTCATTGATATTCTCGACTCGACTATGCCGGTGATCATGTGGACCGCAAGTCAACATCCGCACTTGTCATTTCTGACGATCTTCGGTCCGTTGGTCCTCAAGAAACAGAATCGTATCACCGCTCATCGCAGGTTGAATACATTGTTGCTGGCTCTTGCTGTGCTCAACTACTTTGGATGAAGCAAACCTCAAGGACTATGGCGCCAACATGAAGAATGTGCCTCTCCTCTCGCGACAATGAGAGTGCCATCAAGATTGCTCACAACCCAGCCAAGACTCAAGACAAAGCACATTCAGATTCGCCATCATTTTCTTCATGATCATGTGTTAAAGGGCGACATCTCCATCGAAAGCACGTGAAGATCAAGAACAGCTAGCTGATATCTTCACTAAGCCCTTGGATGAGAAGAGATTTAGCAAGTTGCGTGTGAGCTAAATATCTTAGAATCTTCAATGTTCTTTGAAAAGGACACACATCCTAACAATTATGCAAAATTGATGACTTAGATGTGCAACACATGAAGAAACGTTTTTCTTCAATCAATGAAGAATAACACTCTAAGTTTGAAGAAATTAATGAAGAATTTGATTCTCAGAACCCTACGACAATTGTACGCGGTGTCTGAAATCATCATTCTTATACGGTGGGTCACGCCACCACAAAAAGTTGAAAATCTTCAATTTGAGTTTTTCCTTAGTTTTTGAAATTCTTCAGTTTTTCAAATTCTTCAACTTTGCAAAATCTTCACTGTTTCCGTCATTTTTCTTCATTGGCTATATACATATATATGAGTTTATGTCCTCTACAAAGATTCACTTATAGCTATTTCTTCAAGTTGCTTTTTCTCGCTAAGTGAATGTGATCGACCCTTCCCTCTATGCTATACTCAACCCAATCTATTCACAAACTCTTCATGTGTGTTCTATTTGAAACTCGCTCAAAATCTTCACTGTGTCCTTGTCACCAAGAAATTGCGAATCTAAACTTTAAAACAAATCTTATCCAGATTTTTGGTTTTGCCATTAAACCGCTCCGATCCCATGATGCATTATTTTATTCACCCACGATCTTACACGATCTCAACTACATCAGACGTGGGTGACACATGTCGCGAGAAGGAGAAAGGGCAGGGCATGTTCGTCCCAAAATCTTCGGCAAACAGTTTTTCACCGTGGCTATAAATACCCTCTCCCTTCCTCACTTCATTTACTCCGCCGACCGCTCTCTCTCTCGCTTGAGCTCTCAAACCCTAGCGCCGCTACTCCATCGTCAGCCGGTGAGGAAGAGCTTCACTGCTCAACCTCGCCGCCACAGACTTCACAACTGCTAGGAAATCTTCACTCCGCCAGAGCTGTTTCTCTCGCCAAGTTAGGGCGTGGAGATCTAACCCGACAAACTTCACAATTGTTCATCTCAGTTCGTCGTGTTCTTCACTTAGGGTAATTAAAAGTTACTTTTATTACTTGCTTTGATTCTCAAACTTTCCTGAAAATCTTCAAAGGTGTTTATTCTTCAAATCTTCACACATATGAACACCTCACACATTATATGCTCTTGATCCATTTCTCTAAGCAATCATTTTCTTCAAGATTCCTCAATTGTGTGGATCTTCGATCTGTACAACTCTGGAACCTAAGACAACGAACGCTTAGTGAAATTCCTCAAGGCTCATCTGGTCAAATTCCTCAAAACTTGTATTTTCGAAAAAAAAACCTTCTGAGAACGCATATGACCTCTCCAAATTCCTCGCACCTATACTCTATTCACAGGTACTCATGTCCGCTACTGAATCACTAGGTTCTCATCAACTTAACTCATTTCCAGCGTTCCTTGAAGAAACATTGCTTACTTCTTCAGATTGTTCAATTGTTCAAATTCCACATCTGAAGAGTATGGCTGAAGGTAAGAGACCGCAGAAAGGAGGAAAGAAGCCTGAGGTCATGACTGCTTTCGAGATCCCTGATGAAATTTATGCTGGCTATTGCACACCTGATGAATCAAAATTTGGCAAAGAAACCAAAAATCAGCGCAAGGTGCGGATACAGAAGATTGAACGAAGATGGGAAAGAGAATGGAGGGAGTACAGATATGTGACTCCAAAGTATATGAAGAAATTTGCTTTAAATCCTCCATGCCCAAGAGCTCCATTGGCACCTGGCCAAGTAGCTGATCCCACCAAATCAAAAGTGGTGAGGACTTTCCAAGAATGGGCTAAGCGCCAAGATAAATTGGCAAGACAAGCCAAGGAGGCAAGTGAAGAAATTCAATGAGGATTCTGCCACTTCGCTGCCATCGAGGCCTCGGTCGCACCAAGGAAATCTATGCCAAAGAAGCCTGCTCAGAAGCCAAGTGATTCACCAACAGCGCCTCACAGCCAAGTTCTCACTATGCCCTCATGGCAAATTCTCGATCGCATCGCTCCATCAAAGTCCTCAGCTCTTGTGCATCCGCTACATGTCAAAGGACTACTGGTTTTTCAATTGCCTCGTGTCTCAACAAGTTCCTCACCTGCACTAATGTCCTCATCAGCCCCCACACCGTTGAAGACTAAAGCAACAATTGACGCGTCCTGGCCAAGTCCAAGGAAGAAACAGTCGCATTCCATGTGCCCTCTCGATGATGAAGCTTCGATGATGAACTTGCGTAAATCATCGAGATGACAGTGAAGGCCGCTAGAGCCAAAGGCACATCTCAGTACATCGCTTTTGATCCAAGAAAATCCTCGATTACATTGATCTCTGACACAAGGATCCAAACACCCCAATGCCTGATTTTCCTCTAACTCCTGTGAAGGAAATATGCCCTAGAGGCAATAATAAAGTTATTATTTATTTCCTTATATCATTATAAATGTTTATTATTCATGCTAGAATTGTATTAACCGGAAACATAATACATGTGTGAATATATAGACAAACAGAGTGTCACTAGTATGCCTCTACTTGACTAGCTTGTTAATCAAAGATGGTTATGTTTCCTAACCATGGACAAAGAGTTGTTATTTGATTAACGGGATCACATCATTAGTTGAATGATCTGATTGACATGACCCATTCCATTAGCTTAGCACCCGATCGTTTAGTATGTTGCTATTGCTTTCTTCATGACTTATACATGTTCCTATGACTATGAGATTATGCAACTCCTGCTTATCGGAGGAACACTTTGTGTGCTACCAAACGTCACAACGAATCGAGTGATTATAAAGGTGCTCTATAGGTATCTCCAAGGTACTTGTTGATTTGGCGATTTCGAGATTAGTATTTGTCACTCAATGCTCTGAGAGGTATCTCTCGGCCCTCTCGGTAATACACATCACTTAAGCCTTGCAAGCATTTCAACTAATGAGTTAGTTGTGAGATGATGTATTACGGAACGAGTAAAGAGACTTGCCGGTAACGAGATTGAACTAGGTATTGATACCGACGATCGAATCTCGCAAGTAACATACCGATGACAAAGGAACAACGATGTTGTTATGCGGTCCGACCGATAAAGATCTTCGAGAATATGTAGGAACCAATATGGGCATCCAGGTCCCGCTTATTGGTTATTGACCGAGACTTGTCTCGGTTATTTTACATTGTTCGCGAACCGTAGGGTCCGCACGCTCAAGGTTTCGGCGATGCTTATATTATGGGTTTATGAGTTTTGATGTACCGAAGGAGTTAGGAGTCCCGGATGAGATCGGGACATGACGAGGTGTCTCAAATGGTCGAGACGAAAGATCGATATATTGGACGACTATATTCGAGTTCGGAAAGGTTCCGAGTGATTCGGTATTTTTCGAGTACCGAGAGTTACGGAATTCGTATTGGGCCTCATTAACCATACGGGAAAAGAGAGAAAGGGCCTAAGGGTGGCCGCACCTCCCTTGGCTAGTCCGAATTGACTAGGAGGGGGCGCCCCTTCCTTCCTTCTCCTTCTCTCTTCCCTTTCCTTCTCTCCTACTCCTACTATATGGAAGGGTTACTAGTTGATTAGAACGGGGAATCCTACTCCCTGGGAGTAGGACTCCCTAGGGCGCCATAGAGAGGGCCGCCCTCCTCCTCCTCCACTCCTTTATATACGGGGTAGGGGCACCCCATAGACACACAAGTTGATCATTGAGATCGCTCTTAGCCGTGCGCGTGCCCCTCCACGATATTACACCTCGGTCATATTGTAGCGGTGCTTAGGCGAAGCCCCACGACAGAGAACATCAAGATCGCCACCACGCCATCATGTTAACGGAACTCCTCCCCGCGCTCTCGCTGGATCGGAGATCTGGGTGCGTCATCGAGCTGTACGCGTGTCAAGAACTCGGAGGTGCCGGAGTAACGGTGCTTGGATCGGTCGGACCGAGGACGACGACTACTTCCTCTATGTTGCGCCAACGCTTCCGCTTCGGCCCACGAGGGTACGAGACAACACTCTCCCTCTCGCTGCTATGCATCACCATGATCTTGCGCGGTGCGAGGAAATTTTTGAAATTACTACGCTTCCCAGCAAAGGGCATCCGGCCTAGGTTTTTATGGTTTGATGTTATATGCACGAGTAGAACACAAGTGAGTTGTGGGCGATATAAGTCATACCGCTTACCAAAGATGTCATACTTTGGTTCGGCGGTATTGTTGGATGAAGCGCCCGACCGACATTACGCCAGACGCTTACGCGAGACTGGTTTTACCGCCGTGCTTTGCACACAGTGACTAGCGGTGTCGCTTTCCCAACTTTAGTTGAACTGAAAAGTGCTACGCCCGTCCTTGTGAAGGTTCAAACAGCATCAACTTGACAAACTATCGCTGTGGTTTTGATGCGAGGTGAGATTGGTTCTTGCTTAAGCCCGTAGCAGCCACGTAAAACTTGCAACAACAAAGTAGAGGACGCCTAACTTGTTTTTGCAGGCATGTTGTGATGTGATATGGTCAAGACGTGATAAGATATAAGTTGTTGTATGAGATGATCATGTTTTGTTGAAGTTATCGGCAATCGGCGTAAGCCCTATGGATGTCTCTTTGTTGCATAAGATGCAAGTGCCAAATAATTGCTTTACTTTATCGCTATACGATAGCAATAGTTGTAAGAGCAATAGTTGGTGAGACAACCTTGTGATGACACATTGATATAGATCAAGATGATGAAGATCATGGTGTCGTGCCGGTGATGATAAAGATCATGACAGTACTTTGGAGATAGAGATCAAAGGCGCAAGATGATCATGGCCATATCATGTCACATATTTTGATTGCATATGATGTTTATCTATTATACATCTTATTCTTGCTTTGATTGACGGTAGCATTTTAAGATGATCTCTCACTGAATTATCAAGAAGTGTTCTCCCTGAGTATGCACCGTTGCCAAAGTTCGTCGTGCCCAGACACCAGGTGATGATAGGGTGTGATAAGCTCTACGTCCATCTACAACGGGTGCAAGCCAGTTTTGCACACGCGGAATACTCAGGTTAAACTTGACGAGCCTAGCATATGCAGATATGGCCTCGGAGCACGGAGACCGAACGGTCGAGCGTGAATCATATAGTAGATATGATCAGCATAATGATGTTCACCATTGAAAACTACTCCATCTCACGTGATGATCGGTTATGGTTTAGTTGATTTGGATCACGTGATCACTTAGATGACTAGAGAGATGTCTGTCTGAGTGGGAGTTCTTAAGTAATATGATTAATTGAACTTAAATTTATCATGAACTTAGTCCTGGTAATATTTTGCAAATTATGTTGTAGATCAATAGCTCGTGTTGTTGCTTTCATATGTTTGTTTTGATATGTTCCTAGAGAAACTGTGTTGAAAAATGTTAGTAGCAATGATGCGGATTGGATCCGTGATCTGAGGTTTATCCTCATTGCTGCACAGAAGAATTATGTCCTTAATGCACCGCTAGGTGATGCATCTATTGTAGGAGCAGATGCGATGTTATGAACGCTATTAACTCAATATGATGACTACTTGATAGTTTTGTGCACCATGCTTTATGGCTTAGAATCGACTTCAAAGATGTTTTGAACATCATGGACCATATGAGATGTTCCAGAGTTGAAGTTAATATTTCAAGCAAATACCCGAGTTGAGAGATATGAAGTCTCCAACAAGTTCTATAGCTAAAAGATGGAGGAGAATTGCTCAACTAGTGAGCATGTGCTCGATTGTCTGGGTACTACAATCGCTGAATCAAGTGGGAGTTAATCTTCCGATAAGATAGTGATTGATGAATTTTCTAGTCACCATCACCAAGTTAGAGAACTTCGTGATGAACTATAGTATGCAAGGGATGATTCCCAGTTTTTCATGATGATGAAATCGATGAAGGTAGAAATCAAGAAAGAACATCAAGTGTTGATGGTTAACAAGACCACTAGTTTCAAGAAAAGGGCAAAGGGATAGAAGGAACTTCAAGAAGAACGGCAAGCAAGTTGTCGCTCATGAAGAAGCCCAAGTCCGACCTAAGCCCGAGACTAAGTGCTTCTACCGCAAAGGGAATGGTTATCGAAGCGTAACTACCCCAAGTATTTGGCGGATAAGAAGGATGGCAAAGTAAACAAAGGTATATTTGATATACATGTTATTGATGTGTACTTTACTAGTGTTTATAGCAACCCCTCGGTATTTGGTACTGGTTCAGTTGCTAAGAGTAGTAACTCAAACGGAGTTGCGTATCAAATGTAAACTAGTTAAGGGAGAAGTGACGATGAGTGTTGGAAGTGGTTCCAAGATTGATATGATCATCATCGCACACTCCCTATTCTTTCGGATTAGTGTTGAACCTAAATAAATGTTATTTGGTGTTTATGCTGAGCATGAATATGATTTGATCGTGTTTATTGCAATACGGTTATTCATTTAAGTAAGAGAATAAACTGTTGTTATGTTTACATGAATAAAACCTTATATGGTTACACACCCAATGAGAATGGTTCATTGGATCTCGATCGTAGTGATACACATATTCATAATATTGAAACCAAAAGATGCAAAGTAAATAATGATAGTGCAACTTATTTGTGGCAATCGCCGCTTAGGTCATATTATGTAAAGCGATGAAGAAACTCCATGCTGATGGGATTTTGGAATCACTTGATTATGAATCACTTGATGCTTATGTAACCATGCCTCATGGGCAAGATGACTAAGACTCCGCTTCCTGAATAAAGGAGCGAGCAACCGACTTATTGGAAATAATACATACCGATGTATGTGATCCAATGAGTGTTAAGGCTCACAAGGGTATCGTATTTTCGACCTTCACAGATGATTTGAGCAGATATGGGTATGTCTACTTGATGAAACATAAGTCTGAAACGTTTGAAAAGTTCAAAGAATTTCAGAGTGAAGTGGAAAATCATCGTGACAAGAAAATAAGGTTTCTACGATCTGATCGCAGAGACAAATATTTGAGTTACGAATTTGGTCTTCAATTAAGACAATGTGGAATAGTTTCACAAATTCATGCCACCTGGAACATCACATCATAATGGTGTGTCCGAACGCCATAACCGCATTTTATTGGATATAGTACAATCTATGATGTTTCTACCGATTTACCAATATCGCTTTTGGGATCATGCATTAGAGACAGCTGCATTCACGCTAAATAGAGCACCATCTAAACTGCTGAGACGACACTATATGAACTGTGGTTTAGCAAGAAACCAAAGTTGTCGCTTTCTTAAAGTTTGGGGCTGCGATGCTTATGTGAAAAAGTTTCATCCTCGATAAGCTCAAACCCAAATCGGAGAAGTACATCTTCATAGAATACCCAAAGGAAATTGTTGGGTACACCTTCTATCACAGATCCTAAGGCAAAACATTCGCTGTTAATAAATGGATCCTTTCTAGAGAAGGAGTTTCTCTCAAAAGAAGTGAGTGGGAGGAAAGTAGAACTTGATAAGGTATTGTACCTTCTCCTTATTGAAAGTAGTTCATCACGTAAACTGTCCTCGTGACTACTACACCAATTAGTGAGGAAGCTAATGATGATCATCATGTCAAGTTACTACTGAATCTCGTAGGTAAACCAGAGTGAGATCCGCACCAGAGTGGTACGGTAATCCTGTTCTGGAAGTCATGTAACTAGACCATGATGAACCTACGAACTATGAGGAAGCGATGATGAGCCCAGATTCCGCGAAATGGCTTGAGGCCATGAAATCTGAGATGAGATCCATGTATGAGAACAAAGTGTGGACTTTGGTGGAATTGCCCGATCATCGGCAAGCCATAGAAAATAAATGGATCTTTAAGAGGAAGACGGACGCTGATAGTAGTATTACTATCTGCAAAGCTAGACTTGTCGAAAAAGGTTTTTGACAAAGTTCAAGATGTTGAATACAATGAGATTTTCTCACTCAGACGATGCTTAAAAGTCTGTCCGAATCATGTTAGCAATTGCCGATTTTATGAAATCTGCAAATGGATAAACAAAACTGCATTCCTTAATGGAGTTATTAAAGAAGAGTTGTATGTGATGCAACCAAGAGGTTTTGTCGATCCTAAAGGTGCTAACAAAATGTGCATCTATGGACTGGTGCAAGCATCTCGGAGTTGGAATATACACTTTGATAAGTTGATCAAAGATATAGTTTATACAGACTTGCAAAGGAAGCCTCAGATTTACTAGAAAGTGAGTGGAGCACTACAAAGATTTCGATAAGTATATGTGAATGACATATTGTAGATCGGCAATAATGTAGAATTATTCTGCAAAGCATAAAGGAGTGTTTAAAAGGAGTTTTCATAGAAAGACCTCGTGAAGCTGCTTACATATTGAGCATTAAGATCTATAGAGATAGCTCAAGACGCTTGATAAGTTTTTTCAATGAGTTCATACTTTGACAAGATTTTGAAGTAGTTCAAAATGGAACAGTCAAAGAAAGAGTTCTTGCCTGTGTTACAAGGTGTGAAATTGAGTAAGACTCAAAACCCGACCACGGCAGAAGATAGAAAGAGAATGAAAGTCATTCCCTATGCCTTGGCCATAGGTTCTATAAAGTATGCCATGCTGTGTACCGATCTATTGTATACCCTGCACCGAAGTTTGGCAAGGAGTACAATAGTGATCTAGGAGTAGATCATCGACAGCGGTCAAAATTATCCTTATTGGAATAAGGATATGTTTCGATTATGGAAGTGACAAAAGGTTCGCCGTAAAGGGTTACGCCGATGCAAGTTTTGACACCGATCCGATGACTCTAAGTCTCGATCTAGATACATATTGAAAGTAGGAGCAATTAGCTAGAGTAGCTCTGCAAGAGCATTGTAGACATAAAATTGCAAAATACATAACGGATCTGAATGTGAAAGACCCGCTGACTAAGATTCTCTCACAAGCAAAACATGATCCCACCTTAGTACTCTTTGGGTGTTAATCACATAGCGATGTGAACTAGATTACTGAATCTAGTAAACCCTTTGGGTGTTGGTCACATGGCGATGTGAACTATGGCTGTTAATCACATGATGATGTGAACTATTGATGTTAATCACATGGTGATGTGATCTAGATTATTGACTCTAGTGCAAGTGGGAGATCAAGGAAATATGCCCTAGAGGCAATAATAAAGTTATTATTTATTTCTTATATCATGATAAATGTTTATTATTCATGCTAGAATTGTATTAACCGGAAACATAATACATGTGTGAATATATAGACAAATAGAGTGTCACTAGTATGCCTCTACTTGACTAGCTTGTTAATCAAAGATGGTTATGTTTCCTAACCATGGACAAAGAGTTGTTATTTGATTAATGGGATCACATCATTAGTTGAATGATCTGATTGACATGACCCATTCCGTTAGCTTAGCACCCGATCGTTTAGTATGTTGCTATTGCTTTCTTCATGACTTATACATGTTCCTATGACTATGAGATTATGCAACTCCCGCCATCGGAGGAACACTTTGTGTGCTACCAAACATCACAACGAATCGGGTGATTATAAAGGCGCCTGCAGTGTCTCCGGGTACTTGTTGAGTTGGCGATTTCGAGATTAGGATTTGTCACTCCAATGTCGGAGAGGTATCTTCGGCCTCTCGTAATACACATCACTTAAGCCTTGCAAGCATTTCAACTAATGAGTTAGTTGTGAGATGATGTATTACGGAACGAGTAAAGAGACTTGCCGTAACGAGACGATCAATCTTGGGCAAGTAACATACCGATGACAAAAGGAACAACGATGTTGTTATGCGGTCTGACCGATAAAGATCTTCGAGAATATGTAGGAACCAATATGGGCGCCCAGGTCCCGCTTATTGGTTATTGACCGAGACGGTCTCGGTCATGTCTACATTGTTCTCGAACCGTAGGGTCCGCACGCTTAAGGTTTCGGCGATGCTTATATTATGAGTTTATGAGTTTTGATGTACCAAAGGAGTTCGAGTCCCGGATGAGATCGGGACATGACGAGGAGTCTCGAAATGGTCGAGACGTAAAGATCGATATATTGGACGACTATATTCGAGTTCGGAAAGGTTCCGAGTGATTCGGTATTTTTCGAGTACCAAGAGTTACGGAATTCGTATTGGGCCTCATTGGGCCATACGGGAAAAGAGAGAAAGGGTTTAAAGGGTGGCCGCACCTCCCTTTGGCTAGTCCGAATTGACTAGGAGGGGGCGCCTTCCTTCCTTCTCCTTCTCTCTTCCTTTCCTTCTCTCCTACTCCTACTATATGGAAGGGTTACTAGTTGACTAGAAAGGGGGAATCCTACTCCCGTGGGAGTAGGACTCCCCTAGGGCCACATAGAGAGGGCCGCCCCTCCTCCTCCACTCCTTTATATACGGGGTAGGGGCACCCCATAGACACACAAGTTGATCATTGAGATCGCTCTTAGCCGCAGTGCGGTGCCCCTCCACGATATTACACCTCGGTCATATTGTAGCGGTGCTTAGGCGAAGCCTCGCGACAGAGAACATCAAGATCGCCACCACGCCGTCAGGCCGACGGAACTCCTCCCGCTACCTCGCTGGATCGGAGATCGGGTTCGCCATCGAGCTGTACGCGTGTCAAGAACTCGGAGGTGCCGGAGTAACGGTGCTTGGATCGGTTGGACCGGGAGGACGACGACTACTTCTCTACATTGCGCCAACGCTCGCCGGGTTCACGAGGGTAAGTAGACAACACTCTCCCCTCTCGTTGCTATGCATCACCATGATCTTGCGTGTGCGTAGGAAATTTTTAGAAATTACTACGTTTCCCAACATCCTGGTCAAAGTCACATGCTGACCCATTTCATCACTCAAGAGAAATGGAAGTTTGAAAAGGCAAGAGAGATCAAGAAAGCTCAATACAGAAAGGAGAAGCTCCTGAAGATAAATGTTGTCAGAATGACACCTGAGGAACTTCTAGGCTCACCTGAGATTCAAGCCCTCAAAGAAAGACTTTGATGCCTACTATGCTGATTGGCAAGGATCCAAAGTGAGATTCGTCAATCTGACGAAGAAATTGACAAATGTTGCAGCCCCATCGCAACAAGAAAACCCTCAGGCTGCAGACTCTGCTCAGCCTGCTGAAGAACATGCTAGCACTGCTGATGACTTTCAGCCTGCTAAAGAAAATGCTAGTTCCAGGGCTGATGAAGAAATACCAGCCGCTGAAGAAATTGCCAGGGCATCCACTAGTGGTGCGCCTGAAGAAACTGAAGATATCAAGACAATCGCATCGGCCATACCAAGAAATTCAACCAGATTCCTCACTCCCATCAGCGCTTACACCAACTCCAATTCTTCCATCCGCCTATGAGGTGAAGAAGACCAAGGCTGCAGAGCGAGCAGAGTGAAGAAAAGGAAGGCATCACCAAGGCCAAATTCTTCGCCGCAAAGAAAATGAAGCCAATGACCAGCTCACTTTAACATCCAATTGATGCTGTTCCAATTTCTCCATGTCATCAAAGGAAATTGTTCCTTTGGAGAAGACTATAAGATCCCAAGCGGATCTCGATGAAGAAAATCATTCTCCGCTTCTTCAGAGCAGATTGATGAAGAAATTGAAGTGGACACAATCCTTCAACACCAGTCATTTCTCACCTATGCCTCAGCTCACAGTCAAGAGGCTGGTGTTGAGGAAATTGAAGATGAAGATGTGGATATAGGATGCACCACACCTGTGATGAATGATGACTTTGGGAAAGTCAAGATCCCAATACTCCTCTATTCACACCTATCCAACAGATTCCTCACCCCGCAACAACAGCTCAACTGGCTCAAGAAACTCATCCCACTCCTCTGCTCATGAAGATATTCCAGACGCTTAGTGTCAAGAACCTGCTGCTGCTGATCATCAAAGTTGCACAAGAAGAGGAACCAGAAATTCCTCACCAAGAACCCGAGCTCGCGATTCTTGAGGTGGTACTACAACTCATCGACACCCTCTCGCCAAAGCCAAGAATCCGCTCAAGCAAAATGAAGTTCAAGGCTGAAGACTTCTTTTCCGAGCATGTATTCTTCATCGACTACAACCCCTATGACTCGCTTCACATAAGGAAGAGGCGCTTCGACTGCTAGTCAAGCCAACTTCTATTCCTCGCTGTTTTGACAAAGACAAAATCTTCGATCATGAACATATTCCTCACGTGGATATGGAATCTCTGCCATGCTTCGAGCTAGTCCTCAGTGTTCTTCAAGATGCAGGATTACTCAATTTCTGCATTGACATCTGTGATTGGAATGAAGAACTCATTCTTCAATTCTATGCTACATTGCATATCACTGGAGACACTGAAGATGTCAACTCATGGGTGTTGGATTGGATGACTGAAAACACTCACTACAAGGCACCAGCAATAGAATTGCTTCGTGTCCTTCCTCTCGATCCTCCCCATGACAGTGCATGTTGCATCTACAATGACCCTGAACTGACAAATCACTATATGCAAGTGCTTATGAAGCCTTTGAAGCCAGGGCAGGCCCCACGAACCAAATTCCTCGTCAAGGAATTACTCTATGTGCCTCGGACTGTCTATTGCATTCTGACTAAGACAATGAGTCCTATCAAAGGCCACGACTCAGATGATGAAGAAGTCGTTGGCATCATGAAGAATATGCTCTTCAACATCATTCATGGCGTTCCCATGAACTTTCATGATTTCTTCATGAGGACTCTGGCAAATGTTGCCATGTCACCATTCGAGCTGAAGCCCTATGCGCCTTGGATTATGAGATTCATAAGGGCAAGATCTTCACTGAATTACAAAGCTGACACTCTGAACCACGGTAGCTACTTGCCTCTCATTGAAGTCCTCAAACGCCGCCATCATCTCGATGATAAAGGCAAGGCAGCTATCGTGATCGATGAAGGCCTTCGCCCATTGATGGTCAATTTTGCCTTGCTGCATCTTACTCCACCAATGACAACTCGCCACACATGACACCGCCAAAACACCTCAGCCAAGCAAAATCCTCAACCCACAAAGACTGTGGTGATGATCGACCGTGTGTTACTCCTCGCCTTCATCAAGGTTGATTGCAATCACAAATGGGTAAAGCGCCGCTTGGTGCAATTCTTCACAATATGACCTCAACACACAATGCAAGAAGAAGAACCATTACTACCTTGATGAAACCCTCAACCGCACTGGCTGTCCTCACTCATGTCTATAGCGCCAAGAACTCAAGACTATGGGTCTCAACGAAGAATTTGACTGGTCTGCACCTCCTCCAAGAAATTCAAGAGGGTCAAAGTTCCTCCACCGGTGGCTAGCTCTTATTCTTCATCGCGGACACCGATGAGTATGAAGATTTGGACGACACCGAGGCAGGCCTCGCTACAACAAACAACCCCGATAACGCCGGGCGCCTCCATCGACTTGAAATTCTTCAGGGCGTAGTCCTCGCTTCAATCCTTCACCATTTGATGACAAACGGGGAGAAATCTGAGTTAGTCTTCAAGCGAGTCTATATTAAGGGCATTTTGTTAAGTTACAACTCTCGTTCTTCTAAAACTTTTACTTGGATCGAGTTGTAATCTTAAACCCGATGGTGCGCTGATACTTTTGTTGCATTATGCTCTGAAACTTTTGATGCTTTCGGCATGCTTATTCCTCGTTAATAACATTGCACGCATGCTGAATTTCATCAGGCACCATATTTCATCATGCATTTCAAATTCTTCATATTATATATCAAATGCGTGTATGAATTACAAGATATAGGGGGAGATCTCCATGATTCAACTCTTTAAATGTGCATTTCCTCAAAAGCAAATTCCTCACTATGCACATCTTCAGGGGGAGTTCTTCTATATCTTGCAATCAAATTCCTCAATATCAGTATTTACACTTCATATGTTTATCCCCGTTGAAAACTTAACCTATGTTGTCATCAATCACCAAAAAGGGGGAGATTGTAAGTGCATCTAGTGCCCCTTAGTGATTTTGGTGTATTGAAGACTTATAGGTTAAGGGACTGATGCGTTTGTGAGTGTACACAGGTCTATAAGTCTATGAGGTGTTTGATATTTACAGGGAAAGTCGACCCCTAAAAATGAAGTTCTTCGACTGAAGATTGGTATTCTGAAGACTTTCTGAAGACTTTGAAAGTGAAGAAATTGGTGTGACCTTGAAGACTTAGTATTCATTTGAGGAACATGAAGCGTGAAGACTTTTGTTTTCGTAGTTTCATTTTCTCTTTCTTGAGTCATAGGAAACACCGTACTGTTAAAGGGGGTCGAGGAAATACTAAGGAAAAATTTCCATGTGATGCTCAACTCAAAATCCTACACCTACCAATCCCTTCGAGTGAAGCCTTTGGAAATCTCATACAGTTCAGTCATTTTCTTCAGTGACAGAGACGGAGTTCTTCTGGTCGCTGATGAATTTGTTCTAACTGAGGAGTTAGGAATTCGCCAGTGCGAATTGCCTACACAGTGAGGAACATGATAGCCCTGAGGAATTTGAGAGTCAAATTTCCGACCATTGTTGTGCTAAGCGCCAGCTGTCCCAAAATATCCTATCCACCTAACGGTCATATCATTGAAGGGCATTTATGTCTTATCATGTCGGGCTGCTCCCTAGGCTATAAATAGCCGCCTCTACAACCACTAGCTGGTTGGCTGCCCGAGAGAACTTGACACTTCTCATTTGAGAGCAACCCATCCTCCGAGGACTTTGAGCGAAAATCATCAAGTGAGGAAAACCCAAAACCAAACCCCTATAAACCCGGTGATTGAGCATCATCAAGAAATTGATCTCTGCGGATCCGACGCTTGTTACCTTTGAAGACTGTGCTTCTTCCAGACGGTTAGGCGCCATGGTCTAGAGCATCCAAGAGGAATTGTGGATCGCCGAGTGACCAAGTCTCGTGAAGGTTTGAAGTCGCCGCAGACTTACCACGAGTAATTGGACGAGGTCTGCGTGGCCTTAGTTCAAGGAGAATACGGTGAGGACTGGGTGTCCTGAGCTGCGTGTTTAGTGACTGGTGTCCGGATCGCGGGCGCCGAGTTTAAATACTCTCAAATGCTAAGGAAAACATTGGCAAAAGCTCAAGACTCATTTTTGGTTTAGTGATCCAAGATCACATTGAGTCCATAGGAAAGCCAATACTATTAAAAGGATGAGGTTATGATGATGATCCTGGTTGCCAAAGTGCTTAGTGATTTATCTCCAAACTATCAGCAATTTTCATTCCAACATATACTATAAGTAATCTCGTCCCACCGATTCTATAAACTCACCACACCGAGATGAACCACCCACCATATACCCAAACCCTAGAAATTTCGGATTTTCCGATTCCAAACTCGGTTACCAAACTAGTGTTGCCAACCTTCAGAACCTTTCAGATCAAATCGGTGTCACCGAGATGATAAAATCGGTCCCACCGAGAATGGCAAACCCTAGTCTTTGGAAGAATCGGACTAACCGAGATTGTATTTTCGGTCCCATCGAAAATCCCAACGCTCACAAGATTTGAACTTTCGGTCTCACCGAGTTGTCAACTTGGTCCGACCGAGATTGGTCAAATGTGTGTAACGGTTGATTTTGTGTGGAGGCTATAAATACCCTCCACCTCCTCTTCATTCATGGAGAGAGCCATCGAAGAACTACCACTCCTACCTTACATTTCCGAGAAGAAAACTACCTACCCTTGTGTTGAGATCAAGTTGCTCCACTCCCACCATATGAAACTTGATTTCTAGCCTTCCCAAGTTGCTTTCCACTCAATCCTTTCTTCCACCACAGCCAAATCGAGGAGAGTTGAGTGTTGGGGAGATTATCATTTGAAGCACAAGAGCAAGGAGTTCATCATCACCAACACCATCTATTACATTTTGGAGGGTGGTGCCTCCTAGATTGGTTAGGTGTCGCTGGGAGCCTCCAAAGATGTGGAGTTGAACCAAGAAGTTTGAAGGGCAAGGAGATCGCCTACTTCGTGAAGATCTACCCCGTAAGGCTAGTCCTCCGGGACGAGGCCATGATGGCATAGACAAGGTTGTTCTTCGTGGACCCTTCGGGGTGGAGCCTCCGTGGACTCTCGCAGCCTGCTACCTCCGTGGGTTGAAGTCTCCATCAACGGATTGACGATAGCACCACCTATCGGAACCACGAGAAAAATCTGTTCCAAATTATGCTTGGTCTTCCACCTCTATTTACTACATGTGCAATTTACTTTCCGCGCCATTACTCTAGAATTGCATGTGTAGGGTGATACTTGACTTGCTCATCATTGTGAACTTGCTAAAAACTTGTCCTAATCAAAAGGCTAAACTTTTAAATTGTCAAGTAGTCTAATCACCCCCTCTAGACATACTTTCGATCCTACAAGTGGTATCGAGCTTTGGTCTCCATTGATTGGTTTCATTGCATTGACTCCATAAGCTTGGTTTCACAACCTAGGAGAGTATGGGTAGTGAGGGTAATTTTCGAGAGGTCCTTACTTTGATGGTTCAAATTTTGCTAGTTGGAAGCATAAAATGAAAATGCATATTCTTGGACATAACCCTGCCAGATGGGGCATTATTTGTGTTGGCTTGCAAGGTGAGTTCTTCGAGGAAGGAAAGTTCCGGATCGCGGTCACGGATGAATTTGGATGTTATAGAACAAGTCAAGCTTTGACATTCTCTTCAATGCTTTATGTCCCGAGGAGTTCAACAAGATCAGCCGCCTTGAGAATGCAAAAGAGATTTGGGATACTTTGGTCGAAATGCACGAAGGTACCGAGTCCGTGAAGGAATCAAAGCTAGATGTTCTTCAAGGTCAACTTGACAAGTTCAAGATGAAGGAAGGTGAAGGAGTCGCTGAAATGTACTCTAGGCTTGCTCTCATCACCAATGAGATTGCCGGCTTAGGAAGCGAAGAAATGACCGACGATTCATCATCAAGAAGATTCTCGAGCTTTGATGGAAAGTATGACACCGCAGCACTTTGATCCAAATGATGCCAAACTACAAGAATCTCAAGCCTCACCAAGTCATTGGAAGAATTGTTGCTCATGAGATGACACTTAAAGATAAGGAAGAGCTTCACAACAAGTCAAGTGGTGCTTAAAAGCTACAGTGAAGCTCCCACAACCTCAAGTGACAAGCTAGTTTCCAATGAAGAGATAAGCCTAATGGTGAAGAACTTCAACAAATTCTACAAGAGTAGAAGCAAGGAAAGAAGCTCAAAGTCTAGATCATATGATGAAAAGAGATCTTCTAGTCGTGATCGAATCCATAATTGTGGAAGACCCGACACTACTCAAATGAGTGTTCGACTTCACAAGAGAAGAGAAGAATCTCCAAGAAGAAGAAGCTCAAGAGAAGAGTCACCTCAAAAGAGAGAAGGAGTAGAGATGATCGTTATGAACGAAGATCCTCCTGAGAAGCAAGGATTCGAAAGGAAAGACAAGTCATCAAGGAGCTACACAAGAAGAAAACATCAAGCTCATGTTAGGAATGGGTCTCCGCCCGACTCGGCTAATCACTCCGAAAGAAGCTATCACTCCAACTCCGAATACACCAAGATGAAGGTGTTCGGTCTTGCTCTCAGATCCTCCAACTCCAACTCCTATGACTTATTTGATTCACCAAATGAGGGAATTGGAAGATGCTTCATGGCAAAAGGCCCCAAGGTATCACAACCCAGAATTTATTGACTTTGATAGTGATGAAGATGACTTGCTTGGTGAAGATGAGCTTTACATGACAAATCTAGTGAGCTTAGAAATGATGAACATGCTAGTAGTCTTTATAGTCGAGAAGAGTCGAATGACAATGCTATGAAGGAGATTGAGCGCCTAACTAAAGAACTAAACACTCTTAAGTTAGCTCATGAAACAACTCAAGAAGATCATAGAGAGCTCCTAAGATCTCATGAGAAGCTACGCTCGAGAAGCTCAATCTAGAGCAAGAACATGAGTTTCTAAAAGCTATCAATGACGATCTTCAAAGAAGAGTTCTTCATATCTTGCCAAACGACTTCTCTTGTCTAATTTCTTGCCACCTATTAAAACTAAGCATGACAAGCATAAGAAAATTCTTCATCTAGTAGTAACAATAATCATGCTAAATCAAATGTTGTTACTTCTAGTAGTTCTCTTGATTCCACTAACAATGTTTCAAGCCAAGTTTCACTTGAGCAAGAAAATAGCTTATTGAAAGGGATTATAGAGAAAGGTGTCTACAAGAGCCTTGCCGAAGCAAGAACTTTGAGGAAATTGTTCGCAAGAAGGAAGGCACCGAAGAATCAAGGAATTGGTTTTGAGCGAAAGTTCAACGCCGAGGGTGTTGAATGGGAAGAAGGTCAATATCCCACTCCAAAGTTTGTTTCTCAAAAGGAGAAGTATGATCCTACTTCTTCCAATGTGGAACAAGCTCAAGATGACCTTCCACCACAAGACCACAAGCTAAAAGGCAAAGACAAGCTTCAAGAGGAGATTGATGCATTCATTGAAGCACCCAAGGCCATGGTCAAGTGGGTTCCCAAGGAAACTTCAAGTTCTACTTCGACAAGCTCAACTACTACCCCAAGGATTCCCATCAAGATGATGTGGATCCCGAAGAAGAAGAACTAGAGAGTTCTTGAGGGTGACTCCGCCAACATACTTCACTCATATTCATTTTGGCAAGAACTTGTGCAATCAACTTCCACATCTTGCACTAGTTCATGGAGTCACAAACCTCATGTTGGTAAGTCAAGGGACAAGGTAATCATTGCTTTCATGGACATCATCTATTGTGTACTTCAATCTATGTCCATGGATATCCTTGTTTGTTCCTTGTGGGACTAACCCATGTAGGTATTGAAAGTGCCCGAATCCAAAGGATTGCTCCCAACTCTTGATGATCTTCATCAACATTGAGCATCCACATCTTCAACATCTACATGAAGTCTACTACGACAACCCAAGGTTAGTTTGACCCTTTAAAAGGGTTCTCACATCAAGGGGAGCTTTTTAAAGAATTGAGCTAAAGCATCTTCAAATGATGTGAACACATTAATGTTTATGTAAAAGTGGTAACCCCACTTGTGCTTAAACGATGAGTATGACCTATGATCAAATGTTCTCATTTGACTCCTAAGTCAATATACTCATATATAGATGACCTAGTCATTGCCAAATTGTGTGCTAGTTGCTAGAGTTTTGTTTGTGCATGTTTGACACATATTTCATTTGCTATCTTATTGTGTGAGCATGTTGGATGCATAATTTTATCCATTCGAGGACATCCATTTGTTGCTTTGGTCTTTTGGATTTTCTTTTCGACCAAATGGATGGACAAGAATGCCTAAGTTCCTCCCTAGCTATCTATGCTTTCTTGTCTCAAACTCTATTCATGCTTATATCACAAACTTTGATCAAGTCTTTTTCGACGCATCGAGTGAGGAGCACTTGAGCCACCGATCCGTCAAACACTTAACTTCCAAAACCTTCTAAGTACTTTCACCAAACCAATATACTCAAATCGACAGATCGAAATCACTTGATTGATCTAGGTTTTCACCTCGTGAAACCGAAGGTAAATTTCGGCGGATCAAGTGAGTAATCGTAAGATCATCTCTGCCACCGAAGTTTTCCAACTCGGTCCCACCGATAGTGAAGGGTATATATACCGAGGGCAGCCGCTGATTCTTTCTTCATACCGCCGCCTCCAAACCCTTAGCCGCCGCCGGTCTCCGGATCGCCTCCGCCACCAGGCGCCGCTGGTCTCCGCCGCAACGGTCAATCTCACTGCGTTGCCAGCCGAGTGAAACTCCACCAAGTTGGGTGAGTTTCAATCCTCTCGTGCTTCAACCTCTCGATTCAATGCACGATAGGTTTTGCCTAGCTTCTGCCACGCTTGAAATCTTCCTATCCAGCAGATTAGTTCTAGAACGAAATTCGAGTGAAAATCTTAGGGTTAGGTTTCCGCCAACACATCTCGTGTGACCGATTCTACATTCTCTGATCGACCGATTTGGCCTCTCGCCATGACGCACTTTTCGTCCAACCGAAGGTGCAAATCGGTAAGACCAAATGAGGATTCAGTGA